>BMAC01000025.1:2851348-2884613 GCA_014905375.1 Phtheirospermum japonicum | reverse complement strand
TTGTGTGTGTGTGTGTTTGCTGTTTGGAAACACTCCCTGAACCCATTACAGCTTCAGTGGTCCATAATTTAAACCATTGTTTGAGAAATTTTTTTTTCTATGTGGGACCATCTTATACTTATGTTCTAAGAGGTATCATAGTGTTGGGCTATACATGGCTTATATGGACTTATGTCAAAAACATATTGTATGCGTCGATATTTGCTTTTAGTTTCCGTATTCCAAAGACCAAAGTTCATAGTATAATTAGGACAGTGAGGCTTTGACTTACCGATACCAATAACTTGTGCCTCTTAAGAAAGTGCTTTGAAGATGGAATTTGGACTCGTTTATCATTCTTTCATTCATAAGAATCCATCCAAAAAAAAAATGATATTAGAATTAATAAGTAACAAAATTTTATCGCCCGTCTTGTCAGCTGGAAAAATCCTCGGTGGGGATATCTGAAGGAAAAAAGCCAAACATCCAAAATTGGAGAAAATCGAACCTTTCCTTGGAGATACCAACCCGGACGCTCGAGGCATCTCAACGAGAGTTTGTTCAAATAAAGATGTTAGATCCAACGCCAACTCCGACCCCTAAAAAAGTAAACTTTCACTTAAGACCGAGCCCTTCCGATTCAAGACTAAGTGGATCGCCCGGACCGTTAAGCTCAACTAGAGCCAAGTCATCATCATCCATCCGGTCGTGGTCTTTCACAAAAATATTTACACCGAGATCGAAGAGGACATCATCGTCTTTGCCGGTAACCCCAATTGCGAGCTCGAATCCAGACTCTGCTCGTGGTGGAAGCACAACACTCGATGTAAGCTTTTCGAAATTGCTTTAGTTTAAGGGATGATTACAAAAACTACCCTTGAGGTTAACGAAAATTGCTGACGTCATCAAATATTTTTACAATTACATGATCCCTCACTTTTTTTTTAGTAATATTTAAAAAAATTGAGGGGTGTAAATTGTAATATATTTGATGACATCAGCAATGAAAGCAAGAGGTTTTTTTTTTTTTTTTTTGAATAGCACAAACCTCGGGGGTAGCTTTTGTAATTATCATTTCGTTTTTATTCTCAAGCGATTTGGGGGATTAAAAAGCTTTATTGCCTTAAAACATGAATTAGCTAGTTATGTAACATGTGATGGATATAATATCCTTGTTCGCCTCGCCCCTGACATTTAAAGTTGGTGGCATTATCTCTTTCAGACAAAAGGTATTCGCCGAATGTCGAGGTCACTTTCTGTCCCAGCCATCAACAAAGAAAAAGGCATACAAAAAACAGATTCCTATTTTCGTGTTATTCCAACCACTCCTAAAGTGAAGGATGATGTCTTAAAGTCCACAATCGGAGATGATCATGATGATGGTAATTATATTCCTTTCTTCCTAGAGTTCTTTTCTTTTCTTTTAATATTTAGTTTTTACTTAAATGTTCTAAATTTTCCTAGAAATTAATAATGAAGCCGATGGCGAAGATATACCTGAAGAAGAAGCTGTTTGTCGAATATGCTTGGTTGAACTATGTGAAGGTGGAGAGACACTTAAGATGGAATGTAGCTGCAAAGGCGAACTCGGTTTGGCCCATCAAGAGTGTGCCGTAAAATGGTTTGCAATAAAGGGTAACAAGACGTGCGATGTTTGCAAACAAGAGGTTCGGAATTTACCCGTCACGCTTCTACGTATCCAAATCTCTATGAATCGCGATATCGATACGGGCGTACGTAATTTTGGGCTGGTCGAGATCAATGGGTACAGGCATGTTACTAATTAATTGGTTTTATAATTATAAATCGCGTCACGGTTTCCCATTTATTTTTTTGTACTTACTAACTGTATTTCCTAATATAGTACTTTGCGCATATTGATTTATGGTTCGTTTCCTTAATTAATTTGATCATGCAAATATTGTTGCCTGACGCTTTGGATATTCTGGCGCAGGGTTTGGCAGGACGTACCGATTCTTGTCATTGTCAGTATGCTAGCCTACTTCTGTTTTCTTGAGCAGCTTTTGGTAAGATTAATTGCGATGTATATTTAATTAATAAGCATTCGAGACGTGACCGATGATTGTGTATTCATATTTTAAGGTTACGTGCAGGTTGGAAAAATGGGCAGTAGCGCAATTGCAATATCACTTCCATTTTCATGTGTGCTTGCCCTCCTTGCGTCGATGACATCATCAATTATGGGTATGATGATGTACAAAGTTGCGATCTTCTATTGAAAACAAATACCATGTATATTTCAAACTATCTATAATTACCATATGAAAGAAAGATAAATGTCATCTTCTATTTTCAGTGATGAGGAGATTTGTGTGGGTGTATGCATCGATCCAGTTCGTCCTCGTGGTTCTCTTTGCTCATATCCTCTACAGCGTGGTAAGAAGTACTTTCTCATGTCGAGAAATTTTGGGATAATTACAAAAACTACCCCTAGGGTTTAGGATATTTACAAAACAACCCGGAGAAATTTCAAGATTACAAACAAAACCATCGAGATTTGATTGTATCTTATATTATACTCCTTCATAATCAAACAAACAATTCAAAACCCCTCCTTACACTCATAAAAATATATTATAATGGGAAAAAACCTTCTGCCCCCCAAACTATGGCCGTTTTATCAAATAAACTATTTATTCGGACAAACCGTCATACGAACTATGCAGGTTGTGTCATGTCATCTAGTTTTGGGAACAAAACCACAAAAATTCTTGTTTACGAGGCAAACTGCAAATCCCGCATAGTTCATATGACGATTTGTAACAAAACGACCATAATTTGGGGATCAAAAATTAATTACCCATTTTTGTTATATCCCCTTTCAAATTGAATGGAATTAACCGTGCTTGGTTATTGAATATACTAAAGCTGAGAGAAAATAATTTGAAAATGGTATATTAGGCTCATGTCCAAGCAGTTCTAGCAATCCTTCTCTCAGCGTTTGCGGGATTTGGTGTGGCGATGAGTTTAAGTTCCACTCTCGTGGAGATCCTGAGATGGAGGAGACGAATGCAAGCCGTTAGAAGTCGAAATATGTTTAATCGTACGAGTCACGTTGCAACTTCATCCTACAATAGCGCGCGGCGTAATCCGGGTGAGGAAGAAAACCCGGAGACTTTTAGTTGAGGGTGATTTGGAAGCAAGTTGTGTATTTTAAATGAAACTTTTATGAATAATGCTTGTTAAAGGAACTTAAATAAGACAAATGAGACGGTGGTGGTGATCCAGTTGGATTTGCTTTCTCATCTAATCCCAGTGACTTATTATTATAAGGGCAAGTTTCTTGGTTTCTATCTTTGGTTTTTTTCTGCAGTTGTATTAAATTAATACAAAAAACTTTGAAGATCATACTCGGGTTTAAGTGACTAACGGTTTAAAGGAGAGGGCTAATTGTCCATATTGGATACATTGCTAATTGTGGTTTGTGGAATATATATATATATATATATATATATATATATATATATATATATATATATATATACTTTTCAAATGACAACCAAATATCATTAATATTGTTGAAAAAAGAAGCATTGATCAGCGACCATGAAAATTTTAATCAAATCATATCTCATACTCCTTCCGTCTCGTTCTATCGGTCGCAATTGTTACTTTTTACTTTTTCAATAAAAAATAAATGTTATTTTACTGTTTTAACATCTGATTTTATTATTTCACACTGTGTATATGGTCATTTGATATTTATAATTATAATATCAATTATCTTTCTTAATTTTTATAAAATGATCAATTGCGACATATATGATTTATTAGATAATTTATTAAACAAAAGTAGAACTAATGTAAATCAAACCGTAATACAAAATATTACTGTTCTTACCAATACAATTGGTTTCAGACTGGGTTTTGTGTAATATTTATTGGCCATTCATATCAACGCATTAAATAATGTATATCATTGTGCCTCTGTATTATATTATGGACGAAAGGGAAATTTTGTCTACTTTGTTGGACAATAATGTTTGTCCTTTTTAATATATTTTCGCTATTTATTAAAAAAAAAAGGAAAAAAAAAAAGGACCCTTAAGCCATGATGATAGCGTATAACAATTCCTTTCATGTCAAAATGGACCTGAGGAATAAAACTAAAAAATTATCGCAAAAAAACAAAACTTATTAAACTCGCCATCGAAAGGAATACGGAAATCAAAAATATTGTTTACTAAAAATATGACCAACGTTTTCCAAAGTTAAATAACAAAAACAATAAAAGGATATGGGCCTGTGAACGAATAGTGTCGAAAACAAGTAAACAATCAAACAAAAACTGCCACACCAATCGTCCCACCAAAAATTAACATTCGAATGCCAACCCAGAACCCAACGAGTGACCCGTACGATGCTATGAACATTCGAATGGGTGTCGGACCAAATATCAGATTCGGGATTTGACCTCTAGCCTAGTGGTTGAGGGTATCTTTACCGGGTAAGCGAGTAGTTTTTTCTTCTTTTTTTTCCTCCTTTGTTTAAGAACAAATGCTTCATATTGGTTTGTAAAATTGTTAGATTTCAAAAAATATATTGAAATTGATTATACCCAGGGGTTAAAATATTAAGTTTTGGAAGTTATTTAGATAATACAAGACCTGAATTACAAAGCTCTATAAATAAAATTGAAAATCAAGTAAACTATTCTGATGAAATGAGTAGAAAAATGTATTTTTGGATATTTAGAAGAAGAAATGAAAAGAAATAAAATAGTCGAAATACGAATTTAGAAAGATAAAGTACATACGTAGGCACGTGACTAGACCATATTTACTGGGTAGTAATAATGTTAACCAGGGATAATGACAACCAACATGTCATTTCTAGCCTTAATTGACAACACGGGGCCACATATTAAAATTGCTTATTTTCAAGCTAAGTAGGTTTGTCCCCATACCGCCTTACCGATGATTTTTTCAGCACATTTTTTAACATATATTTTATCAGTTTCATCAATGAGATTATTACATACAATAACATCATAACATCAATCTTGATTTTAATGATTAGTAACTTAATTGATTTATTTATTAAAATTAGGAGTGTGTATGAGTCTAATAGTCAGAGGATTTGCAAATTTCTAAAATCATACTAATGATTAGTAACTTAATTGATTTGTTTATTAAAATTAAGGTGTGTATGAATCTAATAGTTATAGGATTTGCAAATTTCTAAAATCGATAGGAAATTTCGAAATTAAACTTTCATTAACGAATAGTAAAAATCAAGTCAAATTTCCTTCCCGAACTGAAACATTCGAGACAGATATTCTATTGGTGTGCAAAATTCGACCAAAAACCGAACCGACTGAAAAAACCGACCGAATAGTATAATTCGGTTCGATTTTTCGACCGACGGTTTGGTTTTCGATTTTCGATCGTAAGAATTTCGGTCAATTCGATCGGTTTCGGTTTGACCACCAAAAAAACCGAAAAAACCGAACCGACCGAAATATATATATATATATATATATAATTAATATATTATTTATATATATATATATAATATAATATATTAATAATATGTTTTATTAATTTATTTTTCTGCTTTAGAAAATAAAGAAATTAAAAAAAAAAAAGAAGGAAATCGGTTCGGCCCGAAATCGACCGAAATATTTCGGTTCGTTTTTCCAATTTTTTTTCGGTCGGTTCGGTCCGACCAACGACCGAATTCGATCAATTCGGTTTTGACAATTCGGTCGACCGAACCGACCGATGCACACCCCTAAACGGGACAACACGAGATGAGTCGGGAAATTCTCGAAATTGACAACGAGAAATATATATTATAAAACTAATACAAAAGTCATAATTTGTCAAAATATTTGTTCAACAAGAAATGAAGAAACTCCGATAAGGTTAATTTATCAAGTTATGATGAAGTCGACTTTTGATAAGTAATTAATATAAAAGTAACTCTTAGTGAATTTAACTCATATGTAATTATTCCTTTAATATATTAATAAAGTATGCTAATATTTTTAATTTGATATATTATTATATGATAAGATTTAAACATATGTAAATTGTAATTATTCAAGCAACCATTTTATAAATTAAATGGATTAAAGTTGCCGTATAAGTAATAAATTTCTTGTTAACAATATTTGTCATGGTCAAAGTTAATAGTTAATTCTATTATTCATATTTAAAATTTTAATACTTTTTATGTTATATTTTAATAGCAAGTAGAGTTAATATAATGTGTAATTAACATCAAAACAGAAAAAAGCTAAATAATATATAAATATATAATATAATGTAAAGAAACTATTAAAAATTGGTTGTAGTTTCGGTTCATTAGTTCGTTACGACTTGATACAGTTCTCGGTATGGATATTTAAAAGTCTCCAAAATCGTACCATAAAATGGTTTGGTTCAGAGAAAAGTCAACGCATACATTCGATTCGAATACTTTTTGTTTCGGATATCGCTACGAGTTCGGTAATCTCCAAATCCCGTGCACACCCCTAATTGAAACAGGATAATCATCATAAATAATGTTTTTATAACTCAATCAGTACTAAAATTATAAAATTAACACAATACTAATAATCAGTAATCACATCACAAATGCTCTTATTGATATCATTCTGACATGAAATAATATTTCTTAATGAATGCTGCTATCGAATTAGATAAATAATTTTAATGCATACCCCTGTATATTGACAAAGAATAGCCTAAAAGAGTGATTGTATCAAAATTTAATTTATATTTCGAATCCGGCAAATCATTGATAAAAGAATGAAAATCATCTAAGTCCTGGGGTTGATTCCCCGACAGGGAATTAAAATCAAATCTCCAATTGATAATTCTGCCAAAGTTAAAGAAGTAGAGTCTCCGATTGGGATATTAATGTTTTCCATTAACTGTTTTTAGTTAACCATGGCCAGGGTATGGGTAGAGAAGGAGCTGACATAATTAAAAAAAAAAAAAGGTGTTTATAGAACAAACAAGTAAAAAAATAAAAAATGGACGAGCTATTGCAAATGTTGTGTTGTATTTGTTGTGTCAATTAAATAATTCACCCAATTTAACATTTATTACCAAGATTTATTATTTGTTATAATCTTTTAATTTTATATTATTGTAGATATTAAATCATAAATTATGCGTGAAAAGTGAATGATAATTTATTATTATATTATATTTGATATATATTTTAAAAGTGGATAATATTGTATTATAATAGTATATTTAAACATATTAAATTATTTAATAGTAAAAATTAGTATTAATTAAATAAATTTAATTTTTTAATTAAAAGTATTTCGGACGAGGTTTTGAACAGAACTTCGAGAGGCATCGGTGAATGTGTGTTGGAGTTGTCGGCACAACTCTTCACCTCGATCTTGTCATTGTATTTGTCAAGTTGAGAGTTAAATCTCGTGTTATTAGTGGACTTTGTACTTGTCCAGTTTAATGTTACAAAAAGGTCGGGCCCTGTGCTCTTTTAGTTATGAAATCAACGCGTGAGGACAAGAATTTTGGCGGTGACCACTACTTAATTTGAAAATAATTTCAATTTTTTTTCCCTTTTTTCAATTTAAAAAATTACAATTCGATACGACTTTTATGTATTGCAATCTTTCATTTAAAATTTGTGAAATCTCAGTGGACTAAAACACTGAATAATCTGAACGGGAATGTTATTTGAAAATAATCTGAACGGGCCTCAATTGTACTTAAAAGAGTAAAATATAAAAGAGGCCAAACAAAAATTCAAACCTAAGAGTTGAGGAAAATGCACTATTCCATTTCCATTTTAAATGTTGCTTTCGGGTTCAATTTGATTGAAATGAATTGCATTTTAGAATTATTATTTTTTACTTGTTAACACTTTGTTTCAATTTGAGTTCTACTTATTTTAAAAGATCGAGATAAACTAGTAGTAAGATAATGATGATGAAAGAGGGGGTGAGAAATTAGAAATGTTATTCGTTGATTAATATAAACCCATTAGCCAAATTTTTATGTTACTTAGTAATTGTTAATATGAAATACAAAACGACAATGAAAAATAGTAACAAAGAGATAAATTATCAAGAAAAAACCTATAATATTACGGCCAGATTAGAATAGATTGTCCAATACAATTCAATGAAGGAATAATAATCATTAATTGATGAGTAATTTGCCAAAAATTCTGAATTTAAAGAAATAAAATGATTGTCGCATTTATTTCTCGGTTGATCATTACTTTTAAGACTCACATTTCATGTTGAGGGCCCTCCACGAAAAAATATTAAAGTAATATGCGCTCTGTTTGTTTTTACTTCTACTCCATTTTTCTTTTGACTTTATTAAAATAATAACAAAAACGTGTTTGTAACATTTTAATAAGAATATCAGTTTTTAATGCTATATACGTATTCAACATATTACACAATTATTTAGTGAAAATGAGACCTACATCATTAACTCCAAGATACTTAAATTCACTAACAAATATACTAGTTTTCCATTTAAAATCGGACTCGTAATAAATTAGAAAATAATTTCTCAGCCCATCAAAATTGACTGATGCAAAAATGATTATGTCGTAAAAGGAAAGAAAAAAGAACACCCACTGCTCATTAGTACAATGAAAAAAAAATTATCGATTAACAAAAAAATAATTATGTGGTAAACTAAATCCCGACATTGTCAAGAATAATATCATATATTAGACATTATTAAAAATAATATTTACTATTTATTTAAATAATATCATCCAATCATATTATTTTTATATTTATTTTTCTAGAAATCAAATAATAATTTGTAATCTTAACATTAATGCATAGAACAATTTCTTTTAAAAAGGTCAATATTCAGCAATAAATATTATTGAACTGAAGATGATTTTAATCTTGGAGAAGAATATAATTTCAATCTAAATGTTCCAACTCTATATAAATAAATATCTTGGCTGTTCTTCGGAAACAAACAAAAAATGATCGAAACCCATGAAGAAAAAAATAGAAATTGATCTAAAAATGAAAAGTAAATACGTCTAATACAGTGGTCCTCGCATAGTTGATTTAATATGATACAAATGCATGGAATTTGTTAGATTTGTCAAAATTATTTTACCGTATTCAATGATCATATAATATTGATCACATTTACCACAGATATCATTAAATTTACAAGATCATATAATATTGATCACATTTGCCCCGGATATCATTAAATTTACACTCGAGGTTTATATATATATATAAATATAATAATTAACTCGTGGAAATCTAATACTAACCTCACAAGTTGAAAAGGAACAAAAGAAAGAAGAAAAATAAAAATAAAAATAAAATTAATAATAATAAGAAAAGTGTCAGACCTTAAATATCTTTGTCTTTGACCAGCTCCACCTTTGCACCGACTAAACTGCAGGCATCACCGGCGGCCTTGATTTTCCGGCGACGCATTTTGACGTAGAAATTCAAAATTAGAAACAAAATGGCACCATTCAAAACCGAATTGAGAAGCCAGGCTCCAATCCCATTGCATCCACCCTTAATAAAATGCATCAGGAGCACGCCAAAGTGGCACACCAGATTACAGCTCAGCAAAACCATCTGGCAGTTAACGACAAACGGGAAGCACGCGCTCGGCAACCCAATCGCCGTCCAGAACCGGTAGCCGTACACGACGGAGTAAACCAGCGTCGTCAGGAGGATCGCCAGGACCTGAAAGGACTGCGAGAACTCGAGCCAGAGGAAGGACATGAAGATCGAGATCGAGTGATTGAAGAGCTTGAAGAAGGAGAGCTTGCGGTACCGGAGGATGGCGATGAACGACCGGAGCGCGTGGGGGAAACGCGAGAGGTAGTAGGCGTAGGACCAGAAGAAGACGCGCCCGGAGGGGCCGCGTGCCGAGGGGAAGCAGAGGAGCCACTGGAAGGGGGTGGTGCGGGAGCGGCGCCACAGCCACCGCGTGTCGCGGATCTCCGCGGCGGCGGAGAGCACGGTGCCGGCGAATATGGTGGCGGAGAGGAGGGCCATGAGGAGGGAGTGCGCGGCGGGGAGGGGGCCGAGGGGAGGGGCGGCGGTGGCGGAAGAGGAGGAGGAGGACGGCGTGGAGGACGGCGGCGGAGGAGATGTAGAGGGCGATGGCGGAGAAGAGGAAGGACCACGTGGAGCCCCATGATTGGGTGTGGTTCCACCGAAAGCCGACGATGGAAGGGTGCTCCGAGAGGTAATAATAGGCCAGGTTACGAAACGACGACGTCATCGACGCCGCTGATTACGAACGGTGTTTTCTCGTCGTTGACCGGACGAGATAGGCAGTGGACCCCCACAATTGTTATATATTTCTCCCTCTCTGCGCGGATTGTTTGGTTGGTTTTTCTGTAATTGAAGCGGAGACGGTGGAGAAGGTGAAAGGGGGAAATAATCTTCGCCGCAAGAAATTGAAAGGGGAACAAAAACTTGGCTATTTTTGTTTATTTATATATTCTTGGTTTTCCTATTCCTTAAAAAAAAAACAATCTTGTACAATTATGATAGGATTAGGAAATTGAGAGTGAAATGGAAATCAAGAGTGCGGGTAAATCGGAAGGGAGGTTTTAAAAGGAGTTGGAAATATAGGTTGGAGGGTGAGGAGGAGTTGACGAGGACTAGTGAATGAAAAAGGGTGAGGCAGGGACACGTGGAGGAGTGGGATTGGAAACGAGCGGTCATAGTGGAGTCCTATTTCACACGGTCCTGATTTATGTTGTGACGTTTTCTCTTGTCATATGCCCAATTTTATAATTTTCAAATTAATTTTGACTTTATTTGATTTGTTATATGAATTATATACTTAAATAAGATAATTTATAGAATTGAGACCATACAAACTAATGTTTGTATTATAATTTTTACAGCACCAACAATGCATTACAAAGTTCCCCATTTACAGGCATACTTAGTTATATTGATTAAGGTACAAATTATTAATATTTTAAAAACAATATTAATTGATCATTAACCAATGAATAAGTGCGGTCCACACTTTCATAACATTCCCTTTTGGACATAGCACTATCACAAATTAGGTAATTGTGCCTCGTCAAAATTTTAATCCGAAAAAAATCAATGGGAAAAAATCGGACAAAAGGAAAAAAGAGTACACAGCTTATCCCTAACTTATATGTCTAGGTTGCCTCATTAAAAACCTTATCAGGAAAACCTCAAGGGACAAAACCGCGATAAGGGAAAAAGAGTACAACCATGTAAACTCCCCCTCAAATTAATAAAAACAGTTATTTGCATAAATCTCTTAGGTGTCGCATTCCAATATTGCATACATGTTTCCTAAAGGTAGTAGTTGGGAGCGCCTTCGCATACTGAACATTGATTTTCTTGGCCTTTTCGAGTTCTTGAGTATACGAAAATATTTGGGGGGAATATGTTTCGTTCTATCGCTTTTAATATACTCTTCCTTAACTTGGCCAATACAAGCGGCATTATCTTCAAATATTATTGTCGGCTCTTCATTGATTGGTAGTCCACTCGTTCCTTGGATGTGTTGGATCATAGATCTAAGCCATACACATTCTCTACTTGTTTCATAGAGTGCAATAATTTCAGCATGATTTGCAGATGTGGCAACTATTGTTTGCTTGTGGGAACGCCAGGATATTGCAGTACCGCCGGTCGTGAAGACGTAGCCGGTCTGTGATTTGGCCTTATGGGGATCTGATAAATAACGTGCATCAGAGAAGCCTGCCAACTTATGTTCCGAATTCTGGGATAAAATAGTCTCAAATCAATTGTTTCTTGGAGATAATGAAATATGTGCCTATTCCAGTGTCTTCGTGTTGGAGCTGAACTGTATCTTGCCAGTAAATTGGTAACAAATGTTATATCTGGTCTGGTACAATTGGTCTTATTGCTTGAGGGCCCCAATCGCACTTAAATATGGTACTTCAAGACCAAGTATTCTTTCGTTATCTTCACAAGGACGAAATGGGTCACTCTCAATATTCAGTGTTCTATTAACCATTGGGGAACTGAGAGGATTTGGCTTGTCCATATTAAATCGTTTTAAGACCCTTTTTGTATAGTTTGATTGGTGAACCAATATCATATTCTGTAAATGCTCTGTCTGTAAGCCAAGACAATATTTGGTTTGGCCGATATCCTTCTTTTCAAATTTACCCTTCAATTAGTTAGTTGCATCTTTAATTTCCTTGGGAGTTCCAAAGATATTTAAATCATCAACATAAATAGCGATAATAACAAACCCACTTATTATTTTCTTAATAAAAATACATGGACATAAATGATTGTTTACATATCCATCTTTCAACAAGAGCTCACTTAGACAATTATACCACATGCGCCCAGATTATTTTAGCTCATATAACGATCGTTGTAGTTTAATTGCGCAAAGTTCCTCGGGCTTTGATTTTAGCATTTCAGGTATTTTAAATCCTTCGGGTATTTTCATATAATTATCAGTATCCAATGATCTGTATAAATAAGCTGTTACAACATCCATAAGACACATCTCCAAATTTTTCGAAACAGATAGGCCTATCAAGTACCTGAATGTAATAGCATCCATAACAGGTGAGTAAGTATCTTCATAGTCTACTCCAGGTCTCTCGGAAAAACCTTTTGCAACAAGCCGAGCTTTATATCTTACAATCTTGTCATTCTCATTTCTTTTTTGAATAAAAACCCATTTACACCCAATGGGTTTTATAGTTTTAGATATAATAACAATAGGACCAAACACTTTTAATTTATTTAGTGATTCTAATTCAATTTGTATGGCTTCTTTCCATTTTATCCTCTTTTGACATTCGGTTATAGATTTTTG
Source organism: Phtheirospermum japonicum (assembly GCA_014905375.1). Lineage (NCBI taxonomy): Eukaryota > Viridiplantae > Streptophyta > Magnoliopsida > Lamiales > Orobanchaceae > Phtheirospermum > Phtheirospermum japonicum. The sequence continues at coordinate 2,871,810 of BMAC01000025.1, read as the reverse complement.
TTTTGGATCTTCACTTTCGTTTTCAATTTCTTGCCCTATGGAATAGCAAAATATATTATCAATATGTTTCATCTTATTTCGGTTCCATATTTTTCCACTACGAATGTGATTTATGCAAATTTCGTGATTCTCTTTATGTTCATGACATTCATTGATTTCACGGGATTCTTGATTTACTTATTTTTTGTGTTTCTTCTAGAATATATTCATTTTATTTGGATTCATTACATATTTCAACTTCCCGTTTCTTTTGAGGGTTTTTATCTTTGTAACCGACTGGTCGTCCACGCTTCAGGAGTGCCTTAGAGTCATTTGATATATTTTTCTTTGATTTCTCTTTTGGAATCTCTACTCTCGCTGGAGCATTTACAACAGCTATATGTGATTTCGTTACTCTACATGTATGTGTAAATGCATCTGGTAATTGATTTGTTATATTTTGTAAGTGTACAATTTCTTGAACTTCTTATTCACATTGTTTTGTGGGAGGATCAAGGTGCATTAATGATGATGTACACCAATTAATATCATTTTCCACACATTTTATTTCTCCACCTAAAGGTGGGAATTCTTCTTCGTTGAAGTGACAATCAGCAAAACGAGCCGTGAATATGTCACCTGTTCTTGCTTTAAGGTACTTAATTATCGAAGGTGATTCTTATCCAACGTAAATTCCTAACCTCCTTTGAGGGACTATTTTTGTACGATGTGGTGGAGATATAGGCACATATACGCCACACCCAAATATTTTAAGATGAGAAATATTTGGTTCTCTACCAGATGTCAGTTGTTAGGAGTATTTATGATATGCATTGAGCCTGATTTGTATTAGAGCTGCAGCATGTAATATAGCGTGACCTCATATAGAATTAGGAAGCTTCGTTCTCATTATTAATTGCCTAGCAATAAGCTGGAGACGTTTAATTAATGATTCAGCCAAACCATTCTGTGTATGAACATATGTCACTGGGTGTTCAACATCAATTCCAAGTGCCATACAATAATTATTGAAATTCTTGGATGTAAATTCTCCAACATTATCTAGGCTAACTTTCTTTATCATATAATCAAGAAATTGTGCTCTCAATTTAATGAGTTGGGCAAGAAATCTAGCAAATACCATATTTCGTGTTGACAATAAGCATACGTGCTACCATTTGGTAGAAGCATCAATTAATACCATAAAATATCGAAATGGTCCACAAGGCGGATGAATAGGCTCACATATATTACCATGAACTCATTTTAAAAATAGTGGTGATTCATTCTCAACTTTGATTGGTGAAGGTCTAATTATTAATTTCCCTCGAGAACAAGCAATACATGATAGTTTCTTAGATTGAAAAACTTTCTGATTTCTCAATGGATGACCATTGGAGTTTTCAATAATTTTTTGCACCATAATTGAACCAGGGTGATCTAACCGATCGTGCCAAACCTTAAAAGTATCAGTAAACTTCGGGTTACTGTGGCATATGTTTCGATAACTTTGATATTAGTGTGGTATAATCCGGATGACAAGGCCGATAGTTTTTTCTAACACACACTTTCTTCCTGAAGAAATTGATGTAATGCAAAGATATTCGTAATTTTCATCATTCATGGTTTCAACATGATACCCATTTGTACGAATATCCTTGAAACTTAATAAGTTTCTTTGGGATTTAGTAGAGAATAATGCATCTCTTATTGTAAACCTTGTTCCTCTAGGCATTAGAAATTTTGCCTCTCCTTTTCCTTCAATTATTTTTGCATTACCAGATATTGTATTGAAGTTTAACTCGTCAATCTTCAGGTGGAAAAAATACTTCTTATCCTTATGTGTTGTAGCACTATCTGCAAGACATAAATCGCCGTCTTGATTTTTGGATCGAAGTATATTCATGATCTATTTTTAAATAAGAGAGAACAAGTATAAGTAATTATGAAGCATTGTAAAAACATAATAGTAAATACACATTATATTATTACATCAAACTATGAAAATCATACATTACTCATAATAAGAAATAATTACAATACTACCATAAATCACTCGCAAAAATGAAATTACATTCATAAATCATACACATATTTAAGAAAATGACATACCATACTCATAAGATCATAAATAACACATATTTAAGGAAATGACATATCACCACTACTACAAAACAGTCTTTCCACGTCAGTTTTCTTGGCCATTTCACGTCGGTTTTGCAACCGACGTCTAAACCACCGACGTGGAAAGTCACGTCGGCTATTGAGAAACCGACGTGGATTCTCTGACATTTCACGTCAATTTTCAGTGAAAACTGACGTGGGTTTTATAACTTTTCACGTCGATTTTTTAGAAAACCGACGTTAAAACATATGACATCAGTTTTTTGAGAACCGATGTGGATGTATTTTTTTTAAAGGTACCGTTCATTTATACCATCCCCACCTAATAAATAAAATATAATAAAACGACACCAGGTAAACAACAAATCAGAGTTAGATATGGTGAATAATTGTACGCAGATATTAAATTACTTTTAAATATTAAAAAAAAACCTATATTAAATTGAATAATGGCATATTAACCACAAATACCTATATGACCGTATAATATAATATTTTACAATCCCCGTCATTGATTATACAGACAACTTCAACAAACTCTTAGATAGGTTGCAACAAGAAACACAAGTGTTCGATGAAAAGCCATATACATGAACGCATCCGCTCGGCTAGATTATCTCTACTATGCAACAATATAAGATCTCTAAAATCTCCAACATAAACCATAGTACAAAGTACAGATTCGGTACACATCAAAAGGTATAACACAAGTTTTTGTCCTAAGTTTAACGAACCTTGATGATAAAGAGATAGTGGGTTCATTTCCGACACGAGCTGGGCTGGCGGTTCCGATCTCCACCAGGTGTTGCTGCAGCCATGCCAAGTGTCTAAGCTCCACCTCCATGTATATCTGATCGACAGTGTCCCCTTTGAAGAGGAGGTGAAATTGTGTCCTGTGAATGATCGAAACATGGCAAACATCCCATAACTCGATTATCTGCTGCCTCTGCTCCCAAAAGAGTTAATATATCTTATTAGATCATCCTTACTCATTTCAGACCAACAATTGCACTCTTTACTAACGCAGTGTCCTTGACTTGCGCAACAACATCAATATATTTAGATATAGGACCTGGATTAAAAACTTAAATACTAATTAAAAGGGTGTTAACCTGAATAATCTTAGAACTCTGATCATCTTTAATATGTCCAGCCACTTGGCACAGATACCACACACCCGAACTGGTCATATCCCGAAAATCACATAAAATTTATGCAGGTGAAAAGAATATTCTTGCAGGTATATTATATTTATATATTGAGATATATATTTTTAGAAAATTAATAAATTTACCTGCTTGCTTTCAAGAAGCTCGATTTTTCCTTCCTATCAGTTAACCATGTACAAAGCATTCGTCAGATAAGTCGATAACAAAATTGAATCTTTTACGAGACTTTGATAACTTACCAAACCAGATACCATCTCATGGATCAAACCAATGTCAAGTTCTATTTGGTTAAGATTAGATCTCACTTTAGTGACCTGCAATATCAAACAGAAGTTTAGAGATACATTGAACAATAAAGTTGTCTTCATCTTTGGAACTTTATTGGTGAAAAAATATAAAGTCAATCGAGTGCAGATCATATCAACCATTAAGCCGGTGATTGGTTATAAATTAGTTTTGGAATTTTTTTTTCCCAAAACTTACACTAGTTTCAACCTTACTCTGTTTTTCTCCAACCAATCACTTGCCTTATTTTTAATATAAAAATTATTCCATCACTAATCATTAATACACATTTTCCCATAAATCTCAATATTCCTCTACCAACATAAATCTAACTACCAATCATGATATACTATTTTTATATTAAATTAACTTTAATCATTACATTTTCATCTCATATACATCCACATTCTCAAAAAAATCCCATTCTTCTTTCAAAATAAATCATCATTATTTTCTCACATTTCCAAATTTTTCAAAATGAAATGATATCCAATCACCATCTAAGAAGTTATGATTCCATAATTTTGAATATAAGTAAAAGGAAATGAAAATCAATCGCACACAACTTTGTTCTTAAACACAGAATTGTCCAATTAGCAATTAATCTTTTTTTTCCAGTATGCATCTTTTTTATGATTCAAGCTTCTTTAACTATTGAATAAGAAATATGACACATATGACACTAATGTCTTTTTCCATCAAGAGGAAGTTCATGAAATCATAAAATTAACCAATGAAGTCCTAATCAAGATCTAAAGCAACTTATTAATATCTTGATTGGGGTAAGTATATAAGTGATTAAACAAAGACTAATAAAGATACGTAAATCATTGGCAACAAGTTTCGATATTTCCCTTTGCTCATCCATTTTCCAGTCCAGATTTTCCAACCTCTATGTCATATGTCTCTTGGTCGACTGTTGAAAATCAAAATCAAATTGGTTGAAACAAGAAAAAAAAGGGTTTGTAAAAAGTTTTTAAAATATATTCCTTGAATTTTACTCACCGGCAATGCTTCAGAAACATTATCTAATTGCTTCGACACAGTTTCAACAGCATTTGCCATATTATTCTTGGTGACATACATAATATCAGAAACGACCATCCCTGCAGGCAAAAAGAGGACAAAAGTGAAGCAGAAAAACAGGAAAGATAAATTACTTGTCTATTAAAAGATACAAGAAAAAGACAAAAAAGTTATAAATCAAAACTTCTTACCTTCCACCGCATGTAACAGTATCCCATTGCACCAATAGCTGTTGTAGGCAATATATATGAAGCATCGCTTCCTGTATATTCATTTCACATTTTTTTTCTAAAATGGCCTTGATTTGCCTATTGCTCGTCTCTACTTGCCCCCGAGGTTTGTGGGTGGTAAGGGGTTGCCACCTTGTGACGCACCCCATACTTACTCATCAGTCGATTAAAAGCTCGGTTGCAGAAATGGCTACCTCCATCGTTGATTATAGCTCTCGGTACTCCGAATCAGCTGAAAATGTTCTTTTGAATAAACTTGAGAACAATCTCGGATTTGGCCTTCCGCGTTGGAATTGCCTCCACCCACTTCGACACATAATCGACTCCTACGAGTATGTACTCGTACTCTCCACTCCTCGGAAAAGGACCCATGAAATCGATGCCCCATATGTTGAATATCTCGATCACTTGATTGGGTACCAAGGGCATTTCGTCCTTTTTCCCTATCGTTCCCGGCCGTTGGCATCTATCGCAAGTCTTGCAATATTGGTGTGCATCGGTGAATAGTGAGGGCCGGTAAAATCCGGCTTGGAGGACCTTGAAGGCCGTTTTCTGGCTTCCGAAATGTCCTCCCTCGTCATGGCAAAATTTAAGCACGCCGATCTTCTCTTCGTCCGGTATGCATCTTCGAAAAAGTCCATCCTTGCAACGCTTGTATAGATAAGGATCGTCCCAAAAGAACTCCTGCATTTAAACAAAAATATCTTCTTTCTTGCGAAGAAAGATGGTTAGGGATAATCTTACAAGCAAGGTAGTTAACAAAATCGGCATACCACAGTTCACTGATACTTTCAACGACATTCGCACTCTCATAAGGGAACACATCGTCTACAAACTCAATTTTATTAGGCTCTCCTTCTATTTGCATACGGGACAGGTGATCAGCAACCACGTTTTCGCTCCCTTTCCTATCCTTGATTTCAATGTCAAATTCTTGTAAGCGAAGAATCCAACGAATCAATTTAGGCTTACTTTGTATTTTGGCGAACAAATGTCGAAGGGCTGCATGATCAGTGTGCACAATCACCTTGGAACCAACGATGTAAGAACAGAACTTATCTAGTGAGAACACGACTGCGAATAATTCACGTTCTGTAGTGGTGTTGTTACGTTGGGCGCTATTTAACATAAAACTAACATAGTAAATGACCCTCAACAATTTATCCACTCGTTGTCCTAAGACTGCCCCGACTGCCTCATTTGAAGCGTCACACATTATTTCAAAAGAAAGAGACCAATTCGGTGCAACTACAACTGGTGCTTGTGTCAATTTTTCTTTCAAAATATCAAAAGCTCTAAGAAACTCACCATCGAACTCGAAAGGCACATCTTAACCAAGCAATTTACATAACGGGCAACAAATTTTTGAAAAATCTTTTATGAAAGTCTATAAAGCCCGCATGTCCCAAAAAATCTTTTATGAAAGTCTATAAAGCCCGCATGTCCCAAAAAATCTTTTATGAAAGTCTATAAAGCCCGCATGTCCCAAAAAACTTCTAACGCCTTTGACATCCTTAGGGGGTGGAAGAGTTTCAATAACGTTGATTTTAGCCTTGTCAACTTCCAACCCCTTATTCGACACCACATGTCCCAACACAATTCCACTTTTCACCATAAAATTAGACTTCTCCCAACTCAAAGTTAGATATGACCCAACACAATGCTCAAGTACTTTTGAGATAAGGAAGAGCCAAATACCGAGAAGTCGTCCATGAAGACTTTGAGAAAGTCGTCGATGAACTCGGTGAAGATAGAGATCATACATCTCTGAAAAGTTGCTAGGGCATTGCACAAGTCAAAGGGGATTCTCCGGTAAGCAAATGTGCCAAAGGGGCACGTGAATGTGGTCTTCTTCTGATCCTCCGGAGCTATCGTAATTTGGTAGTAACCGGAAAGGCCATCCAGAAAGCAATAGTATTCATGCCCTGCTAGCTTGTCGAGTAATTGGTCCATGAACGGGATTGGAAAGTGGTCTTTCCTCGTCTGTATTGAGCTTCCGATAGTCAATGCACATGCGCCACCCGGTGGTTAAGCGTGTTGGGATGATTTCTCCCTTTTCATTTTCCAAGATTATGATGCCTCCTTTCTTTGGAACAACGTGCACTGGGCTAACCCACTCGTTATCGGAGACGGCATATATAATCCCTTCGTCGATTAGCTTTAAGATCTCCTTCTTGACTACCTATTTAAGCGTAGGGTTCAAACGTCTCTGCCCCTCTCATACCGGTTTCACCCCTTCTTCTAGATCGATCCTGTGCATGCACGTGACCAGATTTATCCCCTTGATGTCACTGATATTCCATCCTATTGCTTGCTTGTATTTCTTGAGAACCTCGATCAGTTCTCTTTCTTCATGCCCCGCCAACTCTGCAAAGATGATTACGGGTTTCCTCTCATTGGACTCGAGAAACACGTATTTGAGATGGTTCGGAAGCGGTTTAAGCTCTATTTTGGGCTCCAAAGTGGGTCCAATGGGCGGCTCGATCATGGGATCCTCATTAATTTCGAAAAGGGTGACCACTCCCTCCGCATTGGAATTAAATTCGTCGTCCTCGACGTCATAATTCTCTATTGGTACAACACCAAGTAATTCGCTCACGCACTGGTCCACCGAGTCAAGATAAGAGCAATCAGGACCAATCATAGGTGAAGGAATTTTTTGAATATCTTTGAGTGAGAACGTCACTGATTCACCAAATACGGAGAGTGTCATTTTCCCCCGTCCAACATCGATTAAGGTATGTGATGTTACCATGAAAGGTCTACCCAAGAGGATGGTATGCTCTTTGCTTGTCTCATCCACCTCCCCAACATCCAGTATGACAAAGTCCACATGGACTACCAATGATCCGACATCTACTAGAATGTCCTCGACCACTCCCAAAGGATATCTTAATGAACGATCCTCCAATTGAAGCCGTAAACTCGTTGTACTGCTTGTACAGGGCGTAAGCCATCAAATTGATCCCCGCTCATAAGTCGAGCATTCCACGTGCTTTTTGCCCATCTCCAAGGGTTATCATAATGCAGAAACTCCCTGGATCCTTTGCCTTTGGTGGCAATGTTTGATGGAATATAGTGCTCACTTCCTTGGACAATATCATTCGTTCATTTCCTTCCATTTTCCTCTCTTTTGTCGCAAGTTCTTTAAAAAACTTGACGTAGGCCGGCATCGCTTTAATCACGTCAAATAGTGGGAGGTTAACGTTCACATTTTTCAGCATGTTGTAAAGTTCCATGAACTTTTTGCTCTCATTTGCTGGTTTGAGGCGATTGGGAAATGGTACTGCGTCCCTTATGACTTGTTGTGGTCTTTGTTCTTCATCAGCCTGCTTGTCCGGTCGGTCAGTCTCACTCGACCGATCGGAGGAAGTCTTCTGTCACCCACTTCAATCGGATTCTGGATCATTCCGATCGGAGAATGTACACTGTTCTTTACTTCGATCGCACCCTGGGTTATTTCGATCGGACAATGTCTCTTGTACTCCAGTCCGATCAGTCTTTTGCGTAGTCCGATCGGATATGTCATCAGATGCGTTCTTTTGAGCCATTTCGGTGCGTTTCAGATGAAAAGCTCCAGTTAGTGAGCCTGGAACATATGGGTTACGTGATTTGTGCATTCTCCCCAGCGTTCCTTTCTCACCGCTTGAGCTAGACTACTCTTTATCTTTTCCATACACACTTGGCTCGTTCTCGGAATCTTCACCCTCGATTCCTCGTACTCCATTATCAACTTTCTTCCCCCCATATAACACATGCACCGCCATCGATTGTTCGGGTTGGCTCGGTAGCTTCCCCGGATCACTTGTTGTCTTTGCCGTAGAAGTCGAGAGTTGTCCTATCATCATCTCTAGCTTCTCTATTTGTTTCCTCGTCCGCTTGCCTTCTTCAATTGTACGAAGTGTTTCCTCCCGATTTCGTAGAGTTTCATGCTCTAGCTGCTGACGCCATAGTCTTAGTTCTTCGTCGGGGTTGATCGGAAGCGGCATTTGCTGCTGTTGCGTCACTTGCTGGTATTGTGGTTGCGGCGCTTGCTGGTACTGTGGTTGCGGCGCTTGTTGATATTGTTACTGTGGCGTTTGATATTGTTGCGGAGGGTGTTATGAGTAGTTTCTTTGCCCCTTATTTTGATAAGAGTTATAGCCACTAGTTTCTCCTTGGTTCTTATTTGGGGGCAGTCGTGGGTCCGATTGCTTGGAATTGGGCACGTAATTCGAGCTTTTGGGAACATAGCTCGAACTCGAATTATATTGTCCGGTAAATTTCTTTCCATACTTGTTATTGGGTTGATAGTTTTGTACGGCATTCACTTCCTCATCTTCTTCGTCGTCGAACACCACATTACAAGTGTCAGCTTCATGTCCCACCGCTCCACACTTTTCGCACATCTTGGGCGGAGGTGTCGATGGTTCCTCCTCCCCTTTCATTTTACTGGTCAATAGTGCGACTTGCTTCGTCAGCTCCTCAATTTGGCTTACTTCATTGCTAGGCATATGGGTTCCTTGGACTTTATACTTCCTTGGTCGAAAACTCGTTTGTTGTGACTTTTCGCTCATCAGTTCAAACAGTTCTCAAGCTTTCGTGGCGGTTAGCTCCCCAAAATCTCCGGCTTTCACCTCCACTTGTTGTTTGTAAACCGGAAATATCCCCTCATGGAAGTAATTGTTTACCATTTCTGCGATGTTATTATGGTGTGGACATTTTTACAAGAGTCCCTTGTATTGTTCCCATGCTTCATAGAACGATTCTCCCTCCATTTGCTCAAAGTTCGTGATCTCTCTTCGCAATTTGGCAGTAATTTGAGCGAAATAGAACCTACTCACAAACTTTTTATACACCATCTCCCAATTAGTCAACGAATTGGATTGCAACGACAAAAGCCAATGCTTCGCTTTATCTTTTAAGGTCGTCGGAAAGAATTTCATTCTCAATTGATCTTCGTGGAGTCCAAGTGCTGGAATTCTGCCCACCACAAGGTAAAGTTCCCGAATGAAATTCAAAGGGTCTTCATTGGGTAACCATGAAAAGTACGTAGTTGGTTCACGCTCCCCGCTTTCAAATCATAGTCTCTTGTCGTGGGGCCTAAGACCATCGTACTGTTGTATGGGCCAATTGTTGGGAAGAGGAGATCTCCATGTCGACGTTCATTAGGGTACCGGCGCCCTCGTCTTCCTCCAAAGTTAGTTCGTGCGCCAAAATTCCTTTCTTCTCCATACTCCTCGTAGTACCCATAATTACGTTCCTCCTCAAAATTCCCATGATCTTCATAGCCATCATTCCGGAAATTCTCCCTTTGCCAAGTGTTGAACGGTCGTCCCTCTCTCCTATTTTGATATTGATTCCGCTCTTGCTCGAATTGTCCGAGTCCGTGGGGGTTTCCTTGGTTATTTTGGGGTTGGGGCCCGCCATGACCACCATTATTGTGTTCGAACTCTTGATTTGCACGAGCGTTGTAAGCTCGAGCTTCTTCGCGGTTTCGAAATCATTGAGGAGGTTGTTGGTAAGTAGGGTTCTCTTGCATCATAATTTTATGATCGTCCCTAGGTAGGTGCTCCCCGTTGTTTACGTTGCCTGGCTCTCTTGGTTGTTCGTTATGAATAAGAGGCGGAATGCGTGGTTCTTCATCCTCGTTGTTATTTATTTTCTCTTGCACGTGCATGTCATCAACTGGTGGCATGCCGTATGGATAATCACGAGGAGGGGTTTGGCCATTTCGTCCTCTCCCTCGCCCACCATTCATTCCTCCTCTACCTCCATTCTCGCGTCCTCTAAGAGGTAGATTTTCCGCCATGATGGTTGAACTTGATTCTAAAAGATTCCCTTCAGTCGAAGGAAATAGTTGTCTCAGTCTCGTCACTCGTTCGATGCTATTGATAAATGGGGTCAATTCTCCTCTAAGGCTTCGTCGACCTTGCATCAACAAAAAACAAATCACCGCATCGAGAGGCAAACCAAAGATATTATACAATTATCGACACATAAGCATTAACACAAATAAACATCATTAACACCTTTGCCATTCCCCGACAACGGGGCCAAATTTTGAGCCGAACTTTTCGGTTCCTTTCAAAATTAATTACCGGTCAACTAATACGCGTCTACGTTTTGAAAAGGAGTTTGAGTTCGCCCGAAAGAGAACGGGGTCACTTGTAGACTGGTAAGTTAACTCGGGTCGATCTCTCGAGGAATGGGAATTGGATTTAATGATGTTTATTATACTATATCACAAATTCTATCTAAAACACACGATCAATTGGGGTTTTGTAACGATGCAACTTCAATAGAATTGAAAACAAAACTCTCTTGTCTCGAGGGTGTCAACCTCTCAACAAGTTGTAAGAAAAGCGATTATTGTGAACCGAACTTGAACTACTACTCATTATACTAACAATTGTAAGCTTGCTTGCATGCTTTAACAATAACGTCTATCAATCAAAAGCCTTTAACATCCCTAAAACAACAATGAATCAATCACTACGCCAATGACCAAAACATTTCAAATACTAACAAGGTTTATAAGAATATAACTACTGAAATACTTCAAGGAACATAACTAAGCAATCACAACTCATCCTTCGTCTCAAGTAAATGTTTATCTCACATCAACATCCCAAAACACAATAGTACGAATTATAATTGCCAACACTTTAACAATCTATCAACAAAACATTATCCAACATGTTCTCCAACTATTCATATCAAATTCCAAATCAAACTACTACAAAAACGTCAAGGTTACGAGTTTAAAAATTACTAATCGTTGAACTACTTTCAACGAGCGATGGTGATGAACGAGTGCACTCCGAGAATTGCGTCGAATCCCAAGGTTTGTCACGAACCCAGAATCCTAGCGATGAACGGTGGCTGCTGCGAATCGAACCTTGATATGGCGTCGTACGGATTTATGCTAGAGGTATGAGAGATGTGTCAAATCTCTCTACCTTTGGGGTGTTTGGTGGCTTCTTCTCCTTCCCTAGAGTCTCTAAGGGTGAATAATTTCGAACCCTAGCCTCTCTGCCATTTTTAAATAAGCTTTGTCCATTTTGTAACTGACGATTTCCATAAAAATCTGCATGTGTAACGTAATTGTCCGATCGGACAAAGGCTACTGTCCTTGGCTATGATCGGTGCACCAGTCTGTCCGGCCGGTGTGCGCTTCAACAGTCAGTCCGATCGGAGATATAAGTTGTCCGATCGGTGGGTATCCTTTGGGCTACTTTCGAGTGTTGCTTCTTCTATCTCTATGCTTGGGATCCACCGGACGCTCTAGCTGTATGAGAAAAACACAGAATTACTCTCATTTGGACCGATTAATGATCAATAAGTCGAAAAGTTATGTAAGGAGATGAGAAATGCAAAACGATGCAACCAACCTAGTCTTAACCCGAAAAAGAGAATAAAAAGACTAAAATAAGACTCGATTATGTACAGATTCGTAACAAAAACGTACGAATCAATAAGATGAGCTAGGTTGAAGGATATATCTGAGCTGGTCTGTCAAGACGATCCTGAAATCATATATCGGTCATTTCAGACACTCAGAAAGACTAAGCCAGGTCGAGGCCTAATTATCGTATCCTAAAAATAAAACATCTAAGCTAGAATAAGCGGGGCATATTTGAGTAAGAAGGGGAAAAGGAAGTAATAAAAGAATACGGAGGAATTAGGTCCCAAAGGGCAAGTCCTGAGTTGATCATTAACTGGTCAAGACTTGATAGGCATACAAGGTATTCAGACCTTCTGGATTTAAGTTAACTACATAATCAAGGTTCGTAGAGCCAAACTGAAAATAGTGAATGAGCACAAATAGGGGTAAAAGCCAAGGAGTTGCACAATCAGGATTAAATTCCTGAGCAAGGGCAATTGCTGAATCAGTTTAGCCTAGCTTCGTTTGAGCTGAGTATATTGGGAATTTTCTCGGAGCAATCTAGTGGATGTAATGGCCCTATATTCGTGGATACATTTCTTCGGATCTCGGAAAGCCCAACCGAATCATAGTATAAATATCTGGAATGGGGATTAGAGTAGGTATCATCATTCTTCTCTTCAATCTTATATTCTTGATATTTCTACTCAAGGCTGACTTAAGCATTTGAGAGAGTTCATTGGAAAATCCTATGGTGCCCGCCATAACCTATATTTGGTGTAGATTCTTCTTTTAGGGTGCAATAAGTATGGTGGCCAATTCTCTGGAGTGGATCATGCATATCTTATTTATAGGAAAATATTCAATACATCCTCAACTTCATTATTTAATCGTATAACATTTCAAGAAAATTTCCACAATCCAATGAATTAAATGATACATCATGATCCCTGAAGGCATAACCTTGAAATTGCTAGCTATTGAACACTTGTTATTGTGGCTGTCAGACGAAGACAGTTTTCTTGAGCTTCTTCACTTGACGCGGCAAGCATTACCTTGTCTATATGTGGAGACAACTTCATTAATTTCATCTCTTTCAAGGATGTGGCAAGGTGTATGAAGATGAGCAAGTACAAGATTGAAATGCACAATTATCTCCATTGCATCCTTAACCAATTTTTAAATACATCTAGTAGCCTATGATGACAAATTTGATTGAGTAAGATCCCTAACAATAGAAATTAAAAAAAATAATGTCTTATATGTTGAAGAAGAGTATTCCCATCACCAAAATTGACTATACCAATGTTCGTGAAATCGTTGCGTTTGCGTACCACATTTTGTACTAGATACGCTTTAACTTTGATCGATAAATCCCAACATTTCGATAAACTCATCGAATATCACCACATTCATTAACTAAATATTCACTTTTTTTCTCCTCTTTCCTAGATCACTTAGCAATAGATAACTCTACCTCCGTATTATAAGGTGAATGTTTTATAAATTCAGCTTGCGTAGGCGTACACACAAATGATAGACATTTTAAAGTGAGGGACCTTCAAAAGTATATTATTATTATTATTATTATTATTATTATTATTATTGGCAAAAATAGATAATACCATTTTCTTTTTTCTGACAGTAGGTTGTAATGTGTAAATATAAAGTTAGAATACTCAAATTTCAAATCGGGGATAGGGTTATTCTTAATTAAACTTCAAAATTAAAACAAAATAGCAAACACCACTCCACCAGGGCAAATATATAAGAACAAATACACCAGATTAAAAATAATGTAATATCCCAATGAGAATTCAAATAGACTCTAGCTAGGACTAATTCGACTTCAATTTCAAAATATACCTATCAAATAAAAAATAATTAAAGAGAAAATAAACAGGTCACCTATAATATAGGTTGAGTCAAACTTGGGCTACCACTGTATACCCCTTCATTTCAAATTAAATGATTTTTACTTTGTTAACTTATTTTCTAATTAAATATCATTTTTGATATAGTTATTATTTTTTCTCAGTTCTATCTCTATTTGAAATCCTAGAAAAATATCGTATTTTCAATTTCCCAATAAAGAATGATTTTCTTTGATCCCTTGTTACTAAAATTAAGGGATTATGGGAATTTATTAAATGATATATTAGTCAAGTTATTTAAATCTTAATTCTATTATTTGGATTTGAATATCTCTAATTAATTCATGGTGGAAATATAAGATATGCTTTGAGTGCTTTTTACCTTTGAAGAAACATTTTTATCCATGTTACATATTTACCGATGTACATTTATTATAATAAAAATAAAAATTTACACGTATATTTATTCATTTCCACCAAGTATACAGTACAACTTACACCAAAATGTACCTCCTGATAATTTCCCATCCAGTGGGCGTCGGGCCGTAGTGAATTTATGAACAAAACCATGGGTAACTTAATCAGCAGTTACTCCACCGCTAAAAAGATATAGTAGTTCTTTAAGTAAAAGTTTCTACACCTACACGTTGATGCAAATAATCATAATATGTTCTGCATTATCTAATGAGCAGTGGACAGATTCAGCATCCCAACGAGAAGCTAATGCCCCCCATTTTGGTACACTAATTAATACAACCAAACAAATTGATAAATTAACATCGAAGGATCCAATTTTTTACCGCATAATAATTCTTGTACTCCCTTTGTTCATCTAATATAAGCTTAGAAGAAAAATAATGCAAATTAAGAAAATATCATTCATATAATTTATCTGAATTTTCAAGTTTTATTAATAAGTGGCAAAATAAAAATTAATGATACATTTTCCTATAATCACTAAATAAATATAATTTCATTTTTTCAATAAACAAGTCTATTAGATTAATGGTGTCTCCTTAGGCTGTGTTTGCAAAATTGGATGGAAAATGAGATTTATCCTATCCCGAAGGATAGTACTATACATATAAAATAATTCGTTGTTTGTTCCTTTGATTGCATTTGTGGTGGGATTGGGATATGTTTTCAAATCCAATGTTTGTTAATTCTGACAAAAAGGGATTATATGGCAAAATACAAATTTACCCTTTCAATTATTTAATATAATTTCATCCTCTCCAGCTGTATTTTTAACTTTTTTTAAAAAAAAGTAGCATTATGACAATAATTTATCCAAAAAATAGTATAGATCATCCAAAACAGAAGAAACAAAAAAGGATAAAAATTAAATTCATAATAACATAAGTTACAGCTAACATGCAAACAATCGAAACTCTTGGACTTCAACAAATAAATTTTACAAGAATATGATTTAATTACCAAAACATATCTTATTTGTCCAAGTTCCCTTCAAGCCTCTCAACTGCAGGACCAATACTGCTATTCGCTTTGGCATCGTCTCTGACTTCATTAGACGATGTCCCTTCATTTGCCATTTCTACGAGCTTCAAATGAACCCATCCCGAAATGGAAAGTAGTTCTATCAGTCATTCTTGATTTGCTTGATCTCAACGTTCGACTCCGAGGCTGTTTGACCCTGATCTATATTTCTCTTTTTTTTTAACGGAATGACTAAAAGTTTGAAAGAATTCGAATATTAAAGAAGAGAAGGACGAGAAAAGAAAAAAGTGTGGTATAAAAATAAGTAAATAAATAAGCACAAGCACCACCAAAACATTGAAATACTTACGAAGTCGCTGGAAAAAGCTCAAGTAAAACTATGACCTTCGTTCGGTGACATGACACTAAAATACAAGGTAAAAAAAAAAAAAAGCACAGTAGCTACTTAATAAGATGAATATTTTACCAAGAGGAAAACATATTGTTGCACCCAAAACTGAACCCAACATTGCATTTCTTGCATGCCAAAGAAGTGTAACTGGCACTGTAAGGATCAAATAGAATAAAATAGATAAAATAATACTTTTACTCATCGGACAAAAAAAAGGTTCTAAAATTACCCCTTAATAAAATTGCTTACTTACTGATTAAACCAAACGTGGTAGTAGTAGTGGAACCAGCTCCAACCACATTAAACACATCATGTACGCCTCATTTTTCAGCAAGCAAGTTCTGCAAACCATAAAAGGTAGCAGTAAACATCCCAAGGCGGACCTCACCAACTATCGAACCATGAGTGACTCAGATAAACCTTTTATCCACCGCATCTCTCTTCAGTCGATGCTGCTCGCGCTTATCTGGCGTGCTTCCTAACTTTAACATTACTTCTGCATCCTTACTCTATAATACATACATCAAGAAAACTCCCTCAATAAGGTACTCCACAAATATTTGAAAAAAAAATATAAAAATTAATCAAACTAGAAATTTTGATATTGACGGTCAAAATTAACAAAAATAATTTGGAATACGATAAAAAATTTTCATACATACCTAATACCATAACTTTCAAGTATAAACCCAACGAAAAAAATTAAGAAAATAATAATAATAAAATAAAATAAAACTATATGAATGCATACTTACAACAGAAGCAGAGGCCTCTTTGCTACCTCCATATACAATTAAACGCGTAATTAGTCAGTTTTTTTGAATGGTAAGATAACAATAATAGAGACATGAAAAAAAAAATCTGCTTTAGAGCTAAAAGTCAATATATAGAGAGAACTGGTTAAGATGTGTTTATTTTCCAAATTACTTTCTTATTGAGCTTCTATCACAGAATCAGTTTAAATTTGGTTCATATCATCTCACAGCAACATTGAAAATTAGAATGAACAATCAGACTAAATGAATCAAAGATCAAATCCATACACTTTCTTCTATGCTAATATATTTCGGATTATGAGCCGACAAAGAAAAACATAATATTAGAAAATTAAATTATCAGGAAAAAAAAGATTCATCGAGATAAAACCAACGTGTATCGCCTTTACTCATCTTTTTCTTTATTTTAGCAATAATCTTGAAGTAATACTCACTGCATTCATGATATGGGTTTGACGTATTTCTGCAAACTGGATGCACCCTCCCTTCTTCGACCATATCTTTCTCAAATATAATGATCCCTGCGCCAGATGGTAATAAATATCTAGAGAAAATACTCTGCAAATTAACCTAGCTAAACCATTAATTCAAAGAAATTGCAGCTTAATGAGGCTTGATATGCAATATTATCTGTGAACCCAACGAGCGAGTTGAGAGAACAAGGTTTAAGGCTACTATGAAGTGAGAAACTGAAGAAAAGCGTCACCTTATCGGCGGAGGCCACCATAGATCTAAACTCAAAAAACAGAGGCAACAACAACAACGACAGCGATAGGCTTTCTTCGAACCTCCACCACTCCATTCATGTCACGAACCTCAATAGATTCGGGTTTTGGGTTAGGTATGGTTCTTCCTTTTCCCGTCGATCTCTCAAACTCTCCTCAGCGGCGTAGCTAGTCTTCCTCCCGATATAAGAGACCGATTCATTTTTTAGGGTTTCTCCGCATTGAGGTGTTTTATTGTGTTATAAGCGTAATTCAATGATCAACAAAGTGCAAAATGGACAAACTAGATGGCATTTTGAGGGTACAAGTGTAATTTCCCATAGCTGGCGAAAATGGAATTAACCAATCCGAGGGGTACGGGCAGGATGGATTAATCTGACATCCAATGGATTGCGACCGGGTTAGGACTAATCTCCTGGGCTCACAACTTTGTTTTCAAATGACTAACTGAGTGGGATATCCCACCCAGTCTTATCCGATCTGGCTTTTCAAACACAACCTTATGGTTTTGCATTCGGGATACACTTGGTTGGCTCCTAGTCCCACTATGAGCGGTTTACCACTCTGGCTTGGCGAGTGTAGGCTTAACTCCATGGACCACCTTGGCTCTTGGTACAGGTTCACTAGTTGGTTTTGTTATTGAGATTTATTTTATACTCCCTTCGGTTTATATTAAGGGTCGTTTTATAAGTTAAATTTTGTTTTAAATTAATTGTCGTTTTAAAAATTTTTAACCATTTTTCCCAATTTTATCCCCACTGAAACAAGTTGTCTTGTATTTTATTTATTTATTTTATTGGCATGATTTTCAGGCCCATTTGTTGGTGATACAATTAGTTATGACCATTTTTTTTTTTACTACTATGTATATTCAAAGTATTCACTCGTTTCTGTCACTGTTTTGGGTTGAGATATTATTTTTATTTTGAGCTTATTTAAATTTAGTTATACGACAAATTGGTCGGTCCCTCCTTAATTCCGTTCATCTCAAATAATTCAAAAAATAAAAGTGAGATAAAGAATTAGACGAAACCAAATAAAAAAAAGTATTAGACGACGACGATAACGAGGACTTGGGCCGAGATGAATTGAGATTAAACAATGAAAATAGTATCATTAAAAACAAACTCGTCTAAACGCGTAAACTATCCATAGTTCCGATGTGCAATACCAAATCCGCTATTGACTAAAGTATTAATGATCGAACCCATAATTCACCCTAAAGAGATTAAACGTAGACAGTGATTATTAGTATTATGAGCCATTAATGTATAAATAATATTATTTTTTTGAGATAAGTATAAATAATAATTGTACTAGGATTGTTGAGTTGATTAACTATTATAGGTGTATTCCTATTATCAGCCGCTAATGCAAAACCGATCATTCCATTATTCTTTTCATTTCGTCACAATGTATTAGTTATTGTGTTGGTCGGCTTGTCAATTAGTTTCTCAAACAATATATATATATATATATATATATTCAATTTTTGTGATGGCTTGTGTTTGGTGTTTTGGCTTTATTGCTGTTCAGTTGAAGTGTATGGTGGGTGGTGAAATATATAGTTTGACAAGTTTGGTTTCGTACGATAGTATATGGTAGTAATTTGTGTATTGGTTTGTATTTTATTTTTTGATTGAGTGGTAAAATTTGTAGTTTAGACGATTTATTTGATATTATGTGATAGTAGCTCGTACTCGAATTGTTATATTTTTTTTATTATTTGTAATCCCTGACTGGAAAAGGATGTCAACCTCCAGCACTCCCACGAGCGACGCTACTCCGGCCATCACCTCCACTATTTCGGCGATGAACACTGCCCCTGCAGTCACGAACACCACGACGATTGGTATATCTACGCCAATCTTGAACACCACTCAGAATGAGATCATTCTCAACCCAAGAACACTCGATTTCTTAATCGAGACATTGACGAAGCGTATGWCACAGTCGAACTCATCCATAGCTTTGGCTGTTGGAACGATCCCTATTGGGATAGGGACTTCGGTCCAAACGATGGCAGCTCCGACTGTGACCCATCCCATTGGGATGACGGGAACTTCGGTTCCGAGTTTGTTTGCAACTGCTCCCCAAACAGATTCTACTGTTTTGAATACCCATTCAACGGGTTCGGTGGGGACTTTTGTACCAACGATGAACGCGCCGGTGCACTCCTCTCGGATCATGCCCGCGGCGGAGAAGCCTCCAAAATTTAATGGGGAAGGCTTCAAGAGGTGGCAACAAAAGATGCTGTTCTACCTCACGATACTTGGTTTTGCCAACTTCGTGAAGGAAGATGAACCACCTACTCCGGACAAGGACGAGACCAGTTTCCATGTCCATGCTGCCTATGATAATTGGCACAATGGGGACTATCTATGTAAAGGTTTTCTTTTAAGTAGCCTAGAGGATAGCCTGAGTAATGTGCACTCGGATATAAAGACCTCCAAGAAAATTTGGGAGGCACTTGAGAAAAAATATAGTTCCGACGAGGCTGGAACTAGAAAATTTGTAGTCACGAACTTCATTGACTACAAGATGGTGGACTCTCGCCCGGTTATGGAACAAGTTTAAAAGTTCCAAATGCTGGTAAATGATGTCCACGCCGAGGGGATGATTCTCCCGGATGCTTTCACGGCCGCTGCCATGATTGACAAGCTTCCACCAAGTTGGAAAGACTTCAAGACGTACCTCAAACACAAACGAAAGGCGATGTCTCTTGAAGACGTTATCCGGAAAGTACGAATTGAATCCGAAGTTCATACTCAATACAAGAATCCGAAAAGTTCGGATGAACCTCGGGTGAATTTGCTTGAACGAGGTGAGAACTCGAAGAAAAGTCCGCGTCCCGGCAACTCGAAGCCTAAAGCTCCTTCTTCTAAGAAGTTCGAAGGCAAATGCTACAATTGCAATTATCCTGGACACATGTCAAAGGATTGCCGCAAGCCAAAGCAAAAGAAGGCTAGGCCAAGTGCACACATTGCCGAGAGAGAGCTGACTAATGATGACCTCGTTGCGGTTATCACTGAAGAAGCTAACATGATCGAGAACCGTGG
>BMAC01000025.1:2781780-2848414 GCA_014905375.1 Phtheirospermum japonicum | reverse complement strand
GGATCCATTCACTAAGAACATAACTCGAGATCATATGTACAAGTTGCTAGAAGGAATGGGAGTGAAATCCACATCTTAAGGATGATTGTAGTGGAAACCCAACCATGATGAGTGGAGATCCCACAAACTTGGCTCAATGGGAAAACTAAACTACAAAAGTCTGGGTAAGTTAAACTCTACGATCCTATTCCTTAACAGCAAAAGTAGAGTTTATAATCTGTCACGTGGTGAGGTTAAATCTCTGATTTTTAATGATTCTTGTGCAGATCTTTGACTTGAGTATGATAGAATGCTGATTTGAAGAATCACCTATGTAAGCGAGAAGTGAGGGCCGCTTCTACTGAAACTTATGAATCCAAATAAGTTGTCCATGGCCAGAAACGGACACAAACGTGAGAACGGAAGAATATTGAGACCTTAGTGGGTTGGTACTATTGTTTAGTATACACAAAGGGGAATAGTTCAAGAATTATGTTCACTAACCCGTCGGTATGCTCGGTAGTATTAACTAAGGAGGGTTCAAGGCCACAAGCCACCTATCCCTATTCTCTATTGTCTCTTAAGGACTGAGCTACGTATTTGCATTCATGCATTTCGTTTTTGGAGTTTCTCACTCATGTGGGGGATTGTTGTAAATTGGGTTAATTCTAATTAAATGGTACAGCGATAATTCATGTTAATGAATTGTATAGGATTATTCTACGTGTCGTGTAGATAATCGTAGCATTTTGAATTTCTCAAATCCATCTATTGGTGAGTGAGAAATGATACTTGAAAGTTGAACGGTTTGCTTTAATGCTTTATCGGTTATCCCACATTGAATGTTAGTCAATGTGGAAGAGAGTTTAAAAATGATTACATTTCTTTAATGTACATCAAGTGGGCCAGAGAATGTTGTGGGTTTTATGTAAACAAAGTTCACGCGGGCTCTTGGACTTGGATTCGCCAGTCCGCCTTCGGCGTAGCCGAAGGCGGATCCGAGCCCGAGCTCGAGCCCGGACCCGGACCTCGGTCCTGGGCTCTGGGCTCTGGGACTTGGGTCTTGGGTCTTGGGCAATTGGTCCGATTGAGTTGGTCCGTGTGGGGTTCGGGTTCTGGCTCAACTATCTGCACGCTGAACTCGTCCAGGTTCATGTCTGATAAAACTGACTGTTTGAACGCCATTAAGGTCGTCTTAATTGGCAGCTTCTGTAACCCTAATTTGAACCCCTATATAAGGGTGAGACTCCTGCATTCCCAGTGAGATTTTCCATACGCATAAACACATGAACATTTGGAACAGCAAATCATATTCTGCATCTCATTTTCAAGGCTCAGTTCATTTTCTTTCAGTTCGCCGGAACCCTGATATTCACTGTGCTGTGATATCACGGGACGAAGTCGTTTTATCTTTGGAGACGAATAGCCAAAATCGAAGGGCACTATCGGGGCTATTTCGTCTTGCGGACAGAGTGCTTACTCGACTCGACATTATTTGTTTTCTGTTTTTCTATTTCTTTTTTCAGTTTTGTGCTCGAATTATTGTAACTATTCCAACATGTTCGCTGTTAGACTAAAGATAATTAGGGTGTGGTGAGGTTTTTGGGTTATTTTTATGAGTGTGATTTTGCTGTCCCCACTCGGTAGGGAATCGAGTTATTGATTTGAGGTGGTGCATCTTTGGTTTGATTTTTTTATGTTGACTTGCTTAGTAGATGTAATTATCCTGGTGTGCCACTTGCGGCAGTGCCATTTACTCTTAGACTATTTTTTTTAATCGGCGTTAAGAGTCTCTTTTGCCAGTTAGTAATTATTGTATCTTGTAAAAGTTTATTTAGTTCAATTTTAATTCTATTATTTGGGGAAAAATCATAAAATTCTAGATTTTCATCTGAATTACAACTAAAAAATAACAGAAAAAACGAAGAAAACAAACAAATAGACGAAGTTCATGGAGTCCACAATATGTCAATATAGTATATATTAACAAATTTGGATTATTAGCTCAACAAATCTAAAGTCCAAATATATAAATATCTTTTCACTTAATGAGTCTCAATTATATAATTTATAATATATATTTTGAAATATTCAAACATATGGTGCACTTTATGGGCGTAAATGATTCAAGGTGCTCGATCAAAACTCGACTTTAGCTCGATTCTAAATCAAGCATAGTTCAAAGCTTGAATTTTATTGTCTCGACGAACTAAAAAACAATAAATTAGTGTTTAAATGTGGATATAGTCGAACCCAAAGATCTTTTAGGAACCCATTCTGTAGTACTACACACAAAGAGGCTTTGGCCCAAGTAAAATGGCAGTTATTGATTATAGTTTTAATAGCCCAATACACAACGAGGCTTTGGCCAATGAAAATAGCAGATGGTATATATATACACTTATTACCCTAATTAAATAGTTGACTTTCGGTTGAGGAAGACAAAAAAAAAAAAAAAACTTTCACCAGAAAAGGGATTGTTTTCTTTTTTCCTCAACAACAAAAACTGGAAATTTCTGGAAGTCAAATGTTTGATTGACATTCTCATAATCATCATATGAACTCATACTTCTAATCCCTCCGACAGTCAACGGTTTTCCATTCTGATCCAATAAACGCAAGGTAAGATTGTTCGATCTCACCGACTTTTCTTTTGTCGTGTTCATATGTTGTTTTGATACGTGTTTAATGATAAATTGATAATTATTTTTGGTTGATTTTTTCAATACAATTGAGAATTATCGAGTTTCATCTCTTTGTGATGTATGTTTATCGATTATTGATACTTACAATCTGAGATTAGGGTTGTTGTTGTCTTTAATCCTTATAGTCATATTCATGCTTTTTTGTTGCGCAAATATGCCTCGCATTGGTTAAAGTTGATTATAAATAATAGAAACATATTTTTAGCAAAATCGAATCGTTCTAAATAAAAACCTTTGCTGCAAACATATATATCTTGTATTGACACGGTGCTTTTAGGTCGCAGAGTTTGGGTTGATTTGCAGTGTACCGAATAAATGGCCCAGGCCCACGACCCGACTAATAACCCACCCGAAAGCCTATCTCCCTCAACAAACAATAGCAACGAGGCCGGCGGTTTCGAGTGCAACATTTGCTTCGATTTAGCCCAAGATCCCGTGATCACCCTCTGCGGGCATCTCTATTGCTGGCCGTGCCTCTATAAATGGCTCCGGGGCCACTCCCAATGCCACGAATGCCCGATTTGTAAGGCCCTAATAGAGGAGGAAAAGGTGATCCCCTTGTACGGCAGGGGGAAATTAAACCCGACCGACCCGAGGTCGAAGCCCGTGCCAGGGTTCGAAATCCCTAACTGGCCCGTGGGCCTGAGGCCCGAGACGGCACCAACGTCCGAGGGTAACGTAGCTAGTGTTATGTTAGGGATTATGGGCGGGTTCGTACCGGTTGCTTCGGCACATAATTTCGGAATGTATGCTGGTTTTGGCGGTGTTTTATCTCCGATTTTCGGTGTCCATTTAAATGGGTTTGGACATGGTGGATCGCCAGGTTATCGTTATGGGTATGATGGTTCGTTTAGTGGTAGTGAAGGACAACCGAATAGTGGTGCCAGTCGAGCTGATGATGAGAATTTGAAGAAGCTTCTTTTTCTAGTCCTTTTTTGCGTAATTTTCACTTTCTTAGTTATGTAAATATAGATGAATTGTTTCTTGCTTAGTATTTGGGTACTGTTAGAATGTTCGTTTTGAAACTTGAATTGGTGTCATGCATCTAATGAACAAATTGGTTGCTTGCTTAATGGTAGATAATTATATTATTTGAAGCACTTAAGTTATGTTCTGGGCGATTATGAAGAAGAGTAAGGTTTTGATGCAATATTTCTAGTTGACTAGAAATCATTTATCCAGGCTTCTATGAACTGCAGGTTTGAAAGGTTTGCCAGTTTAGTGAAAAAGGTATTGCAATTTTTTTGCTATTCGAACTCGGTTGGCGCTTGTTCATGTGCGTTCGATTAACTAAACATAGCGATTTTTCAGAGCTCGTTGAGTAAGTAAACGGAGTTTGAACAACTATATATGTTCGCATATTAACAATTTGTGAACAAACTCATTTGTTAATGTTAATAAACAATATTTGATAATAGCTCGAATAATATAAAATTAAATTTACTTTTAAAATAGTTCAATATATTACATATATACTTTTGCAAAATTATTAGACACGCTAATTAATATGTAATATATTACGCACACTTATATTGTCTTGGTATTAGCATTAGGTCAATAGTTGATTTCTCAATATTTATGCTATTTCAATAAATATTATATGAGAAACAAAACAATATTATTGGTTGTGTAAATTCTTAAAATGTGTTTGTAAATTGTAAACTAACAATTTAACTAAATGTATCGAGTATCTTGCACATGTATTCTTAGGAGTCACAATTTAGAAATAATCGATAAATGAAATGTTTGCTAAAAGGGACATAATAATTTGAGTTTACTATAGTTTCGTGCTTTTATAAATTGAGCTGTTTTTATGATTTGTTTTTTGAACTATTCTCAATTATGGGTCATGTGGAGAAGAACATGGAACTGTAGTTATGAACTGTGATGTGTGTTTCAATGGACCCTTAATAATGGGAATGAAAAGTCTCCACCTTTTCAGTTAGGAGGAGGAGGAGGCTACAATATTATGACCTGAGCATGTGAGATTGCACATGCTTAATTTTTGGAGAAATAAATCAAATCAATCACACATTTATTGGGCTCTATTTCCATGCTTACGCAAAACAAGAATCCAAAAATGTCAATTATGCAAATACATCTTTTTAAAATTATAAATACATTTTTTGTTGTGTTATAATTTGAAAGATAATTGAGTTTTTCTATGATTAAGATTGAAATCCAAGGTGATTTAACTTCTTATTTACTTCTCAAGAGTGCCTATAAGCTACCTTCACATGCCCGTACAAAATATGATAAGCTCTCAACCGCAGAAATTGATAACCATTCAATTTTGTGTTACTGGGGAATTGATGCATATAACTTTTTAGAGAGATGAGAATGGCACAAACAATACAAAGGGGACTCATCGGGACCTTTTGCTAGCATTTGCACATTATTATTCCTTTGTAATCCTTCAATCATATGTGTAATGTCTCTAGTTGTTCGGACAATCCATCAAATCTTAACACTAGCTTATCATATGATGTGTCTCCCACTCCGATTTTCGAAAATGGCCCTTAAAATTAGGATCCATGTCCTATAATTTATGCGGATCCTGACCCGGCCTGAATGGATCTGAATTGATCACATAATGTTTTTTAAGGTAATAAGGTAAATTACACATAATACATGTGAAATTCACCCTTATTAAATTCATCAAATTACTTTTCAAAATTAGAGGGGAAAAAAAAGAAAAGAAAAAAGGACAGGTGTACACAAACATCATTTTTTAAGAACTATGGCCCTTATATTGTCTGCTTTTGACGACTTAGAAATTAATTATTGTCAACTCCAAGTCCATCACATGGCCAAAAGGGGGAAAAAAATACCATCCCCATATTTTTAGCATCGCATTTCCATTTTTCTTTGAATTTCTTGGTCTGATGTCCATTTCAAAAATTTAACAAAATCGACCCCTCAGGGCATTGGGCTGGCCCATGACCACGTGTCCAGCATCCGCAATTAAAGCCCTTGAAACATTGCAAGTTAGATATTTGATGGTAAATAAGCAGTCCCGTAGATTGTGGATCAAAAATTGAGGGCAGAAAACAGAGGGGGGAAAAGTGGGATTTTGAAGGCTATATTTAACTACTGAGCAGTCAATTAGGTCTCCCTGCATTAAATGTATATACGGAATAACAGGTTAATATTATTATTGGCAGGTACTTTTATTTTTTATTTTTATATATGTAGCTTCAAAACTAAGTACAATAGATTTTGTCGGTGGGATGGTCTAACATGTCTGTTGAAAGGTCTTATAATTTAATATTTTTAATTGTCCAACAAACTGAAATACTGATATTGCAGCTAAAAAGAACCCAAATGCGAACGAGTTCTTACCAGATAGAAACCCTAATTCACAACGTAAGTAATTCATTTAGAAAATAAAAAATCATCTCACATTGAGAAAGAGTGTGGTTCTATACGATGTATATTAATTAATTAAGTACATATATATGGCCAAATTTGATTTCGGCAAGAATATTCCTAAGTTTAAGGTTAGGAATAAAAGAAATTTACGTTGGTAAATCCTTTTCGCTTGCCGACCATCACTATCATGCTTCCAAAATCGTATTAACTATCAATAAATAAGCATGTTCCATTTTATACGTGCCGAACGCGATCTCTTAAAGGTATACTAAATAATACCCGAAATAACATGTATAAATCAAAGTATAAGCACATAGATAAAAGCTTAAATTAAGATAACAAAAACTCGATATATCAATATCCTAAGTAAACGTTGAAAGCCTAGACGTGGATGGCTCAACTAAAGTTTGTTGAGTCATTGATTTTTTCTTTTCTTTGATGGGAACCTGTAATTTCTGCCCTGCAACACAGTTTTTAATCTTATTTTTATTTTGGCCAATAATTAACTAAAATTACACTAGAAAAGTTTGAACTTTGAGAAATGTAATTGCACTATTTGAGGTTAAGATGCAAAATAAGGCCGGCCCCGCCAACAAAAACTGCTGACTGCGCATGTGCCGTTAGATCAAAAATTCAACGGCCATGATGATTCACCCCATTTTAATTTATTAGCCTCCAAGAAAACCCACATTTGAACCCCCCCTTTCTATTGACCTCATCAAATATACGTAATATATAGTATATAACTAGGGAGAACAATTAAATTGAGAGAGAGAGAGAGGGTAGATAGAGTTCCATATCTAGAGCCCCCTCTTTCCTATGAAGATTTGTTGCTTTTTTAAACTTCTCTGATCAATAGCTATGCCACTAATTGTAAGTGTTACATTTTCAGCATTTTTTATTATTTTATTTTCCATCACGGCCGAAAATGCCGCCGCACTTCTTTTCCGGGAAGCCCCAAAGTTCTACAACTCCGCCGGCTGCCCGCCCTCCGCCGACAACACATCGAGCATTTGCAACAACATCCACGCCGTACACGTGGCGATGACCCTCGACGCCGCCTACCTCCGCGGCTCCATGGCCGCCATCCTCTCCGTCCTCCAGCCACTCCTCCTGCCCGGAGAACATCGCCTTCCACTTCGTCGGCCGCCTCCGCCGCCGAACACGCCCGGCCTCCGCCGCACCATCTCTGGCCTCCTTCCCTACCTCCAGTTCGACATACACCCCTTCGACGCCGCCGCCGCCGCCGGCCTGATATCGACCTCCATCCGCGCCGCCCTGGACTGCCCCCTCAACTACGCCCGCAACTACCTCGCCGATCTCCTCCCGGCGTGCGTCAGGAAGRTCGTCTACCTCGACTCCGACCTTGTGCTCGTCGACGACATCGCGAAACTCGCCGCCACGCCGCTGGCGGACGGCACCGTCCTGGCCGCGCCGGAATACTGCAACGCGAACTTCACCTCCTACTTCACGCCGACGTTCTGGTCGAACCCTTCCCTCTCCCTGACCTTCGCGAACAGGAGGCCGTGCTACTTCAACACCGGAGTAATGGTGATCGACCTCGAGCGGTGGCGGGCCGGAGATTGCACGACGAGGATCGTCGAGTGGATGGAGCTTCAGAAGAGGATGAGGATTTACGAGCTCGGCTCGCTGCCGCCGTTTCTGCTGGTGTTCGCCGGGAAGATAGCTCCGGTGGATCACCGGTGGAACCAGCACGGCCTGGGTGGGGATAACTTCCGGGGGCTTTGCCGGGATTTGCATCCCGGTCCGGTGAGCCTGTTGCATTGGAGTGGAAAGGGTAAACCGTGGGCCCGGCTCGACGCGAACCGGCCCTGCCCGCTCGATGCCTTGTGGGCGCCTTATGATTTGTTAAAACCTCCTTATGTTATTGAGTCTTAAGGTATGGATTTAATTTTGCAACATGAATGAAATTTATAATAATAAAATAATAATAATAATAATAATAATAATCACTTTTTTTTTTCTTTTTTCTAATAGAAGTCCCAAAATAGTTGAACTTCAAATTCAACGTAACTAACCTACTTCTTTTAATATCCAATACGGTTCTCTAAAATTTATTTGGTGCTCCAATTATGTAAAGTTATTAAATTATCATGTATTAATATGATTTAAATACAAGATGTAATAGGAATTAGAAAAGATGATTCAATGTTTTTTTTTTTTTAAATATATGAGAAAAGGTCACAAACCTATTAATTAAGTTAATTTGTAGTTTTTTGTTTGATTAGGTATAATATTTTTTTTTTCTTGAATTTTCAGGGGTTGAGTTATATATGAACACAAGAGAGATTAGAGATCTTCTGAGGAATAAGATCCTACTCTGTTATGTGAAATACTATAATGTTAGCAGCTGAATATATTAACATGAGGTGAGTAAGAATTGTTTGTATATTATATATAGTTAATAGTATAGACAAATTTTTACAATCTTACTCATGTATCCAATAAACAGTTGAGATTACTAAAATATATGGAGGAAGGATATTTTCATACACTATATCTGTTCCTTTATTTTTGTTTCGTGTAGATTTCTTCACTAATAAATTGCACTTAATTATGAAATTCACTCTCTTTGGTGGTAATTATTATTTAGTTATTATTATTGATATGATTATTATTATTATTTTAATGTTTCAATATGATATTATTATTATTATTTTAATATGAGAGTGATCTTGTGTAAATATATATTTAGAGTTGGATTAGCTGACAAATCGAATAATTACTTGTATTGATTGACAAGTTAATGTATCTTTTGGACTATTTTATTAATACGAATCCTCATTATTACGAAGTAAAAAGTTAATATTATCCCCATTGTTATATGCATAGAAATCATTTAAGAAAGTTAGTAAAGAATATTGCTTCAGTTATATTTTTATGATTTAAAGTAGATTAAAAATCCAAATACATCAAAATAACTAAAGCTATATAACTGCTAATAATAAAAGGAAAATACATAATACTATAAAAGTTATGATTAGCTATAAAAGGAATATCTAGAAAAAGAACTAATAATTTAAATATAAAAAATATTGACATAAGTTAAGTCAAAAAGAACTAAGACAAAGTAACTGATATTTCAAAAACAAAAACGATTATAAATGAACTGAGTGCGAAAAATAAATGATAACTTAGAAAACAAACAATTTATTACCTTGAGTAATCATGATGTCATGCATGCATGTCTCCTTGTATTAATTCCAGTAAGAGAGTAAATTAATAATTAACTGAAAATATATCTAACTTTTTTCTTATTTGTATGCACTTTCAAATGATGGAATGAATGGACTTTTCCTTGCAACAAAATTCTGGTTTAAATCCATCATACATGAATAGAAAAGTATGCAGTATATGAAATTACGAGGTATCTTGGGACAAAATTGTTGATGGATCAGACACCAATATGAGTGTCTTTCGTTTCTCTCTTCTCTTATTTCTTTCTTTCTTTCTTTTTTTTTTTTTTTTTGGAATAAAAAATTAAAATTTCGAGAATTTATGAGTCAAAAACACTATCTCGAGTCAAAATGTCCAACTTCCCATATATATTACATGTATTTTTTTTATTTTTTTTTACTATAGACCTTTGAAGTTGGTAAATATAGGGGGAAGAGGGGGTTTGAATTATTATTCAGCCTTATTATAAAGAATCTCTATACACGGCTTGATCCATGAGACAAGTTAATTAAAAATAGTGCACAAATTAAACTACTTTTACTTTAAGCAAGAAGTTACTTTAATGTTTGATTATGTGCCGCATTTTCTTTTGAAGGTTTTGACTTAAATCTCATACCTTTTTTCAATTATCAATCATGCCTAAAGCACCCGTGTTTCATGGTTCGTGAATTTGTGCTGAAAAAAAATTAAATCGCCCTTTTCATATGCTATTCTCTATCTATAATTCTTGTGAATCTTTGGTATTTTAGACTTCAAATTAAATATATCTAGTATTTTGAGAGAAACAAATTATGATAATCCGGAATTTTTTAAAGAAATCAAAATAATTCATTAAGCAAATAAATGAACAAGGGTGTGATCATGATTCGATCCAATCCGTCTTCCCTGGCCTTCCCAACACAGGCCAAGACAGGCCACTCGAGAAACAGCTGTTCATGGCCATTATGATATCATATACCGAGGGCTATTTTCATATTCTTTCTGACAGTTTGCCTAGTTTAGAGTCTTTCAAGTTTATTAAGATTAATATGTATTATAAAATATATATGCACAAATAGAATTTTTTATTTTTTTAATCTGATGCGATCAAGAAGATTGTTATTTCAAAAATATGGGGTACTGACCTTGAATATGAAATCAGCGACTTGAATAGTTTCAAATAACGTCGCAAAGACCTGATTGATCTTCAAGAGCCTCCTGGCGATCTGATCGATCCTGCAAAACAACACCTCAACTAAGGCGATGGACGACCCCGACGAAGGTCCTCCGATACTTAAGTTAGCGAGTGCGAGAGATATTCGAGAGCTCAAAACGTAGAATTCAATCAATTTAGAATAATAGTGATGTTCGAGTCCCCTTTATATAGACAAGAGAAGTATTCCCCAAACTAAGGTTACCTTCTCCCACTATAATACCATAAATATTGCAACCGACTTAGAATTAGAATTTTTCCCATATATTAAGTTCCCATAAATAATAAATCTCTCGCTAAATTATCATAATAGGCCCGGGCCTGTGATTCTTTCTTTAATATAGTCCGTCGGACCCCACAATATCGTTCATATTAGCCCGTTCGGGCCCAAAAGCTATAAAGCCCAACATTCAACGTCGAGCTGGTAAAATCATAAGAGGTCGCTACTGATTAACACGAATTTATCTTGATTTTAGTTAGTATTTTGGTTCATTTTTATTGTTGATTTCGGTGTAAGTTGGATATATTGAGCATATTTTCGTATTTTCTTATCTTCAACTTATTTTATATTATAATTAATTAATTTTATGTTTATTTCAGGTATTTTGAATTGTTTTGGCCTGGAGATAATAGAGGGTGGGCCTATGAGTGAAGTTTTAGCGAAAACGGACCTCGACTTGAAGTGTTACAGCTGACACAAGGTACGCTGATCCACACTGGGTTACCCAGTGTCAGAGTCCGCCGCACGCATTGCCGCACACTCCTGCCGACACTGGATTACCCAGTGCGATCGCAAATTCGGAAATTAAGAGTTTTCGACCCAAAAAACGAGCAAGCCCGTCTCCAACGTGTTTTTAAAAAGGGTCCTACTATATTATTAGCAGGTGGGAAGACTTGGTCAAGAGGAAAAGACATTTCCTTTGATGGATTTGAAGAGTATAATTATTATTGGAATTGAAAAGGAAATAAATTCAAGATACCTCTTTAAAGAATGATTTGGTGATAGAAAAGGACACCACTAAATCCTATAAAAGGAGCAACGCCTAGCACACACGAGAACTCTCACACAACTCTCGAACCTCTTGGGGATGACATGTCAAGAGTGTTCTTTATTTTCTTTCTTCCATATTTCTTAGTTTTAAATTTTTAGTTTTTAAATAAAGTAGATTAGTTCTTAGGTAATTTAGATTCAAGATCTCTTCAACCAAACGCTGTCAATTCGTCTTCATTAATTAGTAAGTAATTATTTATTTCGCACTTTAATTTAGTTTGCATGCTTTCAATTAGTTTAATTAACTCTCTTAGAATAATTATTGCTTCCATGACGAATTGTGATTTTGATTGCTTTGAGATTGGGTTGTTGAATATGTTGATAATTATTGGCTAGATCTTATGGGTCTAGAGCTTAGATTCGTTGTGAACCATCAATTGGGTCTTCCCAAGAGATCGTGTGACGAATCGAAACTCTAAAACCCTAGTTTCTTAAATCGTTTTAAAATCTTTTAATTAATTTTCTCTTAAAATAAATAATTTCTATATTTTATTGCCCATACTTAGGTTTTAGATAATTAGATCTTAGTTTAAATAATCTTAAATTTAATTAATTAGTTAATAGCTTAGATAATCCTTAGAATTAATTAATTTAATTAATCTTTAGATCTTAAATTATCAAACGAAAATTCGATCGCATGTTATTTTTTTTTATTTTCTTATTCGTGAACGCAAACATAAAACAAACTTTCGAATCTAGCTTTCCTTTGAGATCGACACGAGTCAACTTACCCATCTACAAGTGAATCCGTTCTCTTGCAGGCAAGCTTTAAATGTTTTGACAAAATAGTTTATAAAAATAGGTGCATTAAGCTTGAATCAGCTACCCTATATGAGAGCTCACCACTCCCATACTTCAGGTCATTACTCCTCAAAAAAACTCGCTCAACTCTCAGAAAGAATGTTCCTTCCATAAAATGAGGTCGCTTACCATAAATAACTTAATATAACCAACATGAATATTTAGTGTCGTATCATAATCCATTATATTGGTCACTTTATAGAAAAGATACGTGTGTTTGCTAACATCAAATCACGTCTTAAGTTTAACACAAATATACATAATTTCAATAACATAGACATTAAACAAATTATTGATAAGTTTAACACAATTTCAATGACACATACATCACACACCGACCATTAAATCAACACTAACAATAAGTTGCATAAAACATTAGTTACATAAATATTAAAATACCTTACATTAAAATTTTACATGAAACTAAACTTGCTAAATTACCTCAAAACAGTTGCATAAAAATATCAATTACATAAAGATTAAACTACCCATTAAAAAACCTACATTGAATTAAACTTGCTAAATTACATTAATACAATTTGATAGAAACATATACGAGCCACAATCAATGACTGAAACTAGAAAATAAGAAAACGGGTTCATTGCATATTTTAGAAGACGCCCACATATATTTTCTAATTCGACTGCTCAATACATCATCAGTAGAACCACCCAAGAAATTACGAGTCATACTTGCATCTGCTTCTTCTTTCTAGTTATAATTTCCATTTGGGCGTCATATTTCTCCTTCAGGCTATTAATTTTAACCCCATATTTCTCCTCCATGAACTTTATTTCGGCTTGAAACTCTACGATTTTACGAGATGATTAGGGATCATCTCAATTGAAAAAATTGCACCTACCATTATTCAAATTCTTGCAACCATGGAGTCTTTTACCCGAATTTCATTTTGTGCCATTCTTTCATTGCTCGGCCTTCTCCTTGCAATAACATTGGAAGTAATAAGAAGAAAAGAATGGGTAAGAAAGCGGAGGATTGAGACGATGAAGACATTATTTTTCTTGACCTAGCCACTGCAAGTTTATGAAATTTGGGGGGGGGGGGGGGATGTGATAATTGATCTTTTTATCATCAAAAAGTTGAGGGTAAATTAGGCAGTTCGAGTCATCATTTTAATGTTGAAATTTAAATTAAATTAAAATTGATAAGAAATGGTTGAGTTATGTCACGTTAGCAGAGAAGCCCAATCGGGCTTTTTTTGTATTTATTTGATAAATTTGCCAACTTAAAAGACGTGATTTGATACTGGTCAATATCACGTACCTTTTTGAAAAGTGACCAATATAATGGATCAAACTGAAAAATTACAGAATATATAATTTAGTGACTATTATTCCAATTATATATATATATATATATAGGGTTGGGTTCCAGTGAGAATGGGTCTGTGGGTGAGAAATGAGAATAAATCCTAACCATTATATCTAATCTAATCTAATGGATTAGATTTAATCAAATAAATTTAAAACCTAAAAAATGCAAGACGAGAGCTTTTATACTCATCTGCATGCAAGAACACGCAAATCAATCTCCTGCTCAAATTCATCAAACCCTGCTCGATTCATCAAAACCTGCTCGTTTCATCAAAACATAAAAAGCGCAAAGAAACGGGAGCTTTTATACTCATGTGCACGCAAGAACATGCAAATCAATCTCCTGCTCAATTCACCAGGTAATTTATCCGTATAATCAATCCTTTTCCTCGAAAAATCAGATTTATTCCTTCAATCAAAAAATTCAATCCTATTCCTTTCAATCCTGTTCGGAATTAGGGTTGGGCCGGAGTAGTAGAGATCAAAGTGACAATCCTGTTCGATTTTGGAGAAAATTCCTATTCGATTTTGGTCCCTTACTCGTTTGATTTTTTTTCAATTTTGTGCTTGTTGTCGTCTGATGTGATATGCTTGTCGTCTGATGCAAGCGTGACTTGTTTTTGCACAATTAAGTGTCAGCTTGTGCACATTAATGTGTTCCATTGTGCACGCCCATTCAGTAGTAAAATGGTATTTGCACATGTTATAATTAAAAAGATATGCGCGTGTTGTCGTCTGATGTGATGTGTTTGTTGTCTGATGCAAGTGTGACTTGTTTGTGCACAATTAAGTGTCAGTTTGTGCAAATCAATGTGTTCGCTTGTGCACTGTCATGCGGTAGCAAATARWTTTTGCACGTGTTATGATTAACAAATTCTGCGCGTGTTGTCGTCTGATTTAGTTGTCTTCTGATGCAAGTGTGATGTGTTTGTGAACAAGTAAGTATCAGTTTKAGCACATTAATGTGTTCGCTTGTGCATGGTCGTGCAGTGGCAAATGTTTTTTGCACGTGTTACGATTAAAAAAAATTGCGCATGTCATCGTCGTCTGTTGCAAGTGTGATGCGGTTTGTGCAAAAGTAAGTATCAGTTTGTGCACAAGTAAGTGTCAGTATGTGCACAGTAATGTGTTCACTTGTGCACGATCGTGCAGTAGCTATGATGTTTGCACATGTTATAATTAAGAAATCTTGTGCGTGTTATCGTCTGATGTTATTGTAGTTGATGCAAGTGTGATGTGACTTATGCACAAGTAATTGTTAGTATGTGCACAGCAATGTGTTCACTTGTGCACGATCGTGCAGTAGCAATGGTGTTTGCACATGTTATGATTAAAAAGTCTTATGGGTGTTGTCGTCTGATGTCCTTGTCGTCTGATGCAAGTGTGATGTGATCTTTGCACAAGTAGGTATCAGTGTGTGCACAGTAATGTGTTCACTTGTGCACGATCATACAGTAGTTATGGTGTTTTGCACATGTTATGAAGTTTTAAATTATTTTTTTGTCGTGTTATCTTGGCGTGTACTGTTTTATGCACTGATTCAATGGGAGATTTCGCAGGTGATGTTGAATGTTCTTCCCATAATTGTGAGCCTATTCGACAAACTATGGTGATGACACCTAGCTCTACAAAATATTAGGTTCCGATATGTGAAGATGCCATTAAACCTTATATTAGTCAGAAATTCAAAAGCTTGGACGACATTATACTATTTTACAAGTCTTACGTATCGGTGGTTGATTTTGATGTCCGTCGTAGCAAAAAAATAACATCGGGTGATAATGTAATTATTTGGAAGTATCTACTGTGGTTCTTGCACATTTATGTTTCAATATGTGCACAATGTGTGCAATGTAGTTTAACATTCCTAAGTCAGCTGTCGTTTGATGTTATTTCAGTTAATATAGGTGTAATGTGGTTTGTGCACAATTGTGCATTGAGATATACACAATTGTGACACTGATAATGTACAATAGTGAATGACAAAATGCACAATTGTCACTACTTGAACTTTTTTTGTCATAATATTATAATATTATTTATGATTTATTTGATATCAGTTATTATTGTAATAATCACTTATTTGCACATTATAATTTGCAGGTGTACAAAAAAGGGACCAATTCATCAAGACCCACCCCTTAATTTTATTTTTCTTAATTTATCAAACAATTTCATAATTTGAGAAATTGTTATTTGAAAAGGCGAATGATTTTTTGTCATATAATTTTTATAGATCAATGTTTTATACTTACTATGATTGTTGTACCTAGTTCTTGAAGTGTTTAAATTGTTCACATTTCACTATTTTTATTAATTGCCGATCATCTTATCCGGTCCTTGTAGTCATCGACGCTCAGTTGTGGTATCTGGCATGGGACTACTGCTGTGAAATGTCTCATGCACAATAATGCATTAAGTTATGTACAATCATGCAGTAAGATATGCACGATAATACAATAACTTTGCAAAACCAAATGCAACTTTTGAAAATAAAAAATAAAAAACTAAATCTATCAATGGTATATGCACAATTATACAGTAAGTTATGCACAATTATGATGTAAAATATGCACAATCATAAATTAAAGATGCGAAAATATTATTCAGAAATTAAAGTTATGCCAGGAACATTATTCAGAAATTAAAGATGCAAACACAACTTCTCCATCAGATCAGAATGCATAAAATCAAGTACAAAACTTATCCACGTTACCAAAAATTAGTCACGAGTAAGTTTGTGCAACTAAGGGGACAACATACTGCCCAATTATCAATTCCAACACAACATGATATAACAACATTGAAGTAAYTATACTTTGAAAATAAAATCATTACAAAACCCAACAACTCTAAATTAAGTCAAATTACAATACCAATATTTACATTAATTCAAACTAGAAAATTAGAATTGATAAGTATTTTCAAATTAAAAACCTAACTCAAGGGAATAATCTGCCGCGTGCAAATTATTTTTTCAAATCAGCCTCTTGTTCATTTTTCCAGCCTTGTACATTGAGAGATACTCCTTCACGATTTGTACGTTTACATTTTTCAGCTCGTTTGTCTCTTCGCATACCAAGGAGTGACAATACTTCTTACGAATACAATTTTTTTTTATCTCATACCTTAATTCCACACACCCAGTTGGCCTTCGATACAGCACCCATATATGACTCCAAATGCCTCATGGTGAAATAACCTTCAATACACATTTTCTACCCCTGTTGTGCATATCATCTCCAAAAATTATGTTTCAATTTTTGCAACCACATTGGCATAGTTTGACAAATATGTAATTTTATAAATAATTCTCTTAGCACTAGAAAAATAATTTACTTATAAATTCAACAACACAATAATAAACAGAAAATACACGTATACAAACTGTGGTGTTTGCACATTGACATATATTATTTTGCACATTAATATTTTGCTGCATACACACGAAATATATACAAAAGTGTTATGCCAAACCATAAAATCGGACTACAAAAATATGAATTTATATAAAATCATGTCTTATCACAGACATGTCATGCTAATGGAAAGTGCATAATAGTATACTAGATTTTGCATACTAATTATGAATTTCATGCACATTAATCATAAAGTAGATCAAATAAATAGAATGTAAACAGATTACACATTTAATCACATCCATATCAGAGAATCAAAAATAAAACAAATTATAGTTTCTAAGTAATAAAAAAATAATATCACTAGCATCATCGTTGTGAAACCAACCACATAAACAAGAAACTCAACCAATGCAACTAAACATCCATTGATAATCAACTTGTACCTATAAATAATTTGAAAACTACAAGAGTGCAGCAAAAGGCCCAAAACAAGGGGATAAATGCATAAATGAAAAAGAATTCAAAAGGCATAAATGAAACAGAAATAAGCTATGCCAGTAATCAAGTTCTGCTATTATCTAAAACAATGAGTTTCTCAAACTTTGCGCAGACACCGGAAATGTCGAAAGTCTGCTTCACTCTCGGCATGGTTAGTATATTTATTCACTTTTCGTTTCTTTGGTGCCTGATTTAATTTAAGTGTAATAAAAGAAATTGAGTATTTTTCTCTGATTTGGCATTTAATTTACCTGATGTGCAAAAACTGACACTGAGTTGTGCAGAGAACAAATCAGACAGCAACCACATCAGACGACGACAAACATATATTTTTTTTAAACTTCACGACACGTGCAAAACACCATTAGGCTCGGACGTGCACAAGGTAACAAGCTGATGTGCAAAAACTGACACTGAGTTGTGCAGAAAACAAATCAGACAGCAACCACATCAGACGACGACAAGCATATATTTTTTTAAGACTCACGACACGTGCAAAACACCATTAGGCTCGGACGTGCACAAGGTAACAAGCTGATGTGCAAAAACTGACACTGAGTTGTGCAGAAAACAAATCAGACAGCAACCACATCAGACGACGACAAGCATATATTTTTTTAAAACTCCACGACACGTGCAAAACACCATTAGGCTCGAACGTGCACAAGGTAACAAGATGATGTGCAAAAACTGACATTGAGTTGTGCAGAAAACAAATCAGACAGCAACCAAAACTGAAAGTCGACAAGTAGAAAATAAAAACTGATAGTTGACAAGTAGAAAATTAGAAAAATAAATTTTTCTTTGAATCGTATGAAATAGAGAGTGCATCGAGAAGATTTTAGAACTAAAAGTAGAAAAATAGAACTGAAAAAAATACCTGATTCATCTTCAATCAAAGCCATAGGTGCAACCGAAAACTCACGACTAAATTGTCGAGTTCAGAGAAATCAGACCTAATTGAAAACGGAAGGGCCTCAAAAATCTAAACAGCAAGAATCGATTTTTTATCTCCCTGAAATTAAGGCTAATCCTTTTCAGTTGCAGGCGGCTTTTGATCGGATTTTTCTGTTTGTTTGGAAAAGAGAAATCGCAACTGTGTTCTCGGTTTTCTCGGATTATTGGAAAAGAGGAACGGATTTCTCGGATTTCTGATTTCTGTGTTTATTGGAAAAGAGGGACGGCCGTTTCGAGATTAGGGATGCCTGTTAATTTGTTAAATTTAGAGCCAATAGATTAGATTATTTATAATGGCTAAGATTCATTCTCATT
This sequence comes from Phtheirospermum japonicum, assembly GCA_014905375.1. NCBI lineage: Eukaryota > Viridiplantae > Streptophyta > Magnoliopsida > Lamiales > Orobanchaceae > Phtheirospermum > Phtheirospermum japonicum. The sequence goes on along the minus strand of BMAC01000025.1, from coordinate 2,829,649 downwards.
TCTCACCTAAGTATCCATTCTCACATGATTCTATACCTATATATATATATATATATATATATATATATATATATTATAGAAAAATGATGAGTAATATAAATGATTCCCAATTGCCCAACTGACTGAAGCCTATAATAAATTAATGGGTTGTTTGGTTGAGCGGTTCGAAACAACTGATAGCTTATTCACTTCCAAATCTCCTTTTACAGGTTGGTAAAGGTTTCTAATCTTCTCCTAATAACTGATTAAGCCTGGAAAGCCTCATTTCATTAAATATTACAATTCGTAACTTTTTCTATCACGTGATAACAAATTTGAGAAATTTTCATTTTTATCATTTTGATTTATAAAATAGTTTTTATATACTAACATATTATTTTATAGTACAACATAAATATTATTTTTAGACATATTGAAATATTTGTTTATCAAAGTAATTGGTTTATTATTATTATTTATATTTTTTAAGAGTCTTTATTTATTAATTTAAATTTATAAAATATTATTTTTAATATACTAGCATATTATATTTATAGTTCTACATAAATATTGTTTTTATCCATAATATTTTCTTATTTATTAATATAATTATTTTGGTATAATTGTTTGTATTTTTTCACTTAATTTTTTAAAATATTTTTTAGTAAATTTTTATTTATTATTCTAAATTAATATATTATTATTTTTATATTTGTCTTGATTAATATGTATATTATTTTTCAATTATATCTATATTGGTAAATTAATTTTCAACTTGCTATTCCAATCAGCGCATTTACCAAATAATATTTTACGATCAGTTATCAGTATCAACTCCCAAAGTTAGCTCAACTAGACAGACCCAAATTGTAGGTGTAAGGTGCTTATTATCATCTTGAACAAGTGCTTATCACCGTGAAAAGTCTTTTAATTACTTATTTTTGATGCTCTATATAGGCGCGAATTATGATTGTTAATGGTAAAAAGGAATACAATTCCATTTCAATCAAACTCTAAAACAAGGAAAATATACAGGAATATAAGTAATTTTATACAGATATCACATCAAAAGTTTGAATTTCGCAGCGTTAATCAATTCTGGAGACATTTATTAATTGCTGGTACAATTTTCTTCTGTAGCAAATACGTAATTGTATTCTTAGAGACCAATAATTAAAAGAATAAGAAAGGGGAAGAGTGTCGGTGAGTTGGGTCGGCAAAGGACATGAACCCCACTGTGGGAGCGTTAGATTTTTTGATCTTTTGATTTCCTAGTTAACTATAAAGGCCGTTGCTTATTTAATACGATTTACCTATTTAGCTAAGTTTAAAGGTATATTCAACTTGAAAATTTATCCAAATCGTAACCTATCGAACAGTGACCCCCAAGGGCGGATCTGTCTTACACTTTGAGGGGGCCATGACATCCCAAAAAACTTTTAGAAACCTATTTGGTATATATGATTTTTTTTTGTTCTTAATTTTCATTTATATAGTTAAAGGCCTCCTTTAAAGTATTGATTATTGGGATAATGTGGTGGTTTGTTGATGGATTCTCTTGGTAACATGCCCATGGTTCAACTGCTATTTGTATTTTTTTCCAATTTATTTTTTTCCTTCCATTTATTTTTCCTTTTTGATTTTCTTCTTCTCTATTACAAATTAAATTCAATAACAAGTAAAAACACTTCTCTTTCATCTTCTTTTACATGTATATCTCTTTTTTCACTTATTGATAATAGTAATATAGAATTCGAAAACACCTATTTCTCTTCTTTTTTCTTTCTCTACTCTCACACGAGTCTACTTCCAACCTTACCACAATTATTCTTAATTTTTATTATGCGACCTCTCCAAATTTATAATTATAGATCCGCCTCCGGTGACCAAAATTCAAATTTCAGAATCTTATCGCACAAGAGAAATTATAAATAGAATAAATAAAAATTGAGAAAATGCACTCGAAGATATTTTCAGTCTAACGAAACATCAAAAAAAAAATTTAAATTGAAAACTAACGTCATTTATCAAGTTTTTATATAAACAAAATAACACAAAATTCTTAATGATAGTTTGGAAATACCTGTTTGAACTCGTGATTTCGCCAAATATGCAGTGATGTAAAATATTGCCATGCATCAAGATCTAGGGTACCATTTGCAGAATTTCTTGAACACCTAGAGTATGGCATCATCACGATGACTAGTAATGTACGCCATAATTATTTCCTTGAGAAGCTTTTCGGCCATCCCAACAATATTCTCATCTACTGACAACACATGAGCTACACCCTGGATGAACTTATCGTACATAATAATATGTAATGTATAACCACGATTATTAGTTAGTTTTTATTGGCAATCACCTTACCATTCATTCTACAATACACAAAAATCCAAAAGAAAAGGAGAAAGTACATGCATTAAAGAGTCGAGTAATAAGTACATGCATTGAAGATTCAGTAGACAACATTTTACTCTCCACACCTGAAAATTCATTCATTCTTTTAAAAGAATATCCAAATTCAAAATAACTCAAAGCACATATAAACAAAATTTGTAGCACCACCCAGAAACAATAAGAAGAACAACAACAAATTCATTAAATTACGATCCTTAACCCAGATTAAAAGAAAGAGACTCGACCAGAGCTAACAAAAGAGTAATGTCAACACCAATTTAGGAGAATTAATACTTTATTTATAAAACGACAGGACGAATCTGAAAGATAAATAGAAAATTGGGAAAACCCAAGTGAAAAAATCTCATAAATATACCTGGTTCTAAATTTCACCATATTATCCTTAAATATCTCTACAAGGGAAAAATGCGGGAATATAATAATTTACAAAATAAATTGTGTTTGATAAAAAAACTTAGCAATCGATTCAGTGATCGAGACATACCGTAAAGATCTCCAGGAATTCAGTTCCGGCCTCAAGAAGGAGACCGGGATATTGCGCGAAACTACGAGCCGAGCGTGAAGGATCTCCCGGCTTCGATCGACGCCAGCGCATCAGCGGCTCAGGGCGCGCTGGACAGAGTGCTGAAATCAACGACCGAGATCATTTCGAAGGAGTCCCTGTTTTCCGCGTCTGGCGGAGAATCCGAAACTCCGAGAACGAATCGGAGCTTCAACTCCGCCCGGTACAGTTGGTTCGATTTGCAATTGGGCGCGATTCGGCTAATTTCTGTGAGGATCCAGAGGATTCGGAAGAGTACAAGAAGTGGAAATTAGGGTTTGAGCTGGAGAAGAAAAGGGATGAAATTGACAATTTGATTGGGGAAAATGGGAACTTGGAGAGTGCTCACAAAAGGCTCGTTCCGAATGTTGTGGATCTGCTCTTTTTAATTAATTTAGTTCAAGCCGGAGAGTGTTGGTTTTAATCAGTTCTGGAGAAATGATATGGTATTCCAACAGAAAGTAAAAATTTTAATTTAACATATGCATCGGTTCTAAATTAACAACCGATGCGCAATTTTTTTTATTATTATAGGCATCGGTTGTATCTAAACAATCGATGCACATAAGTTTTCTCGGACTATTAATGGTAAACCCGATGCATATAAATTTTATTTATTACAAAAAAAAAAAATGCGCGACCATAGGCATCGGTTTTTGCTTAACAACCAATGCCTATAACTTTTTTTAATTATAAAAAAGACCCCGCACTACATTAGGCATCGGTTGTTTGCCTGTACCCTCGTTTCAATGGCGTTTTTTGTAGTAGTGATTAGATACGCAGTTTCTTTTCTTGCATTTGAAACCCGGGAAGACAGTGAAAATGCCTGTCTTGGATTTCTGCAAAAACCATCCAGAATGTTTTTTATGAGTGCTCAGGACCTACTTGAAATTAAGTAAAATCAAAAAGAAAAGATGCGCTCTACTGGTAATTGAGAAAACAGCAAATGCCTTTTTGATCGAGATATCTGGGACATTGATGCAAGTGAAACATTGAATTCGAATGCAAGAACAAGAATCCGGTAAAACTTATTTTGGATTATTTGATCAATCAGCTACTTCATCTTATTTTTATCTTTTGCAGCGGCATTTGAAATTTGGACATACTTTTATATTTACCAATTCATTCCTTTTGTCTTTTTACAAATACACGAATTGCTTTAGAACGTTGATATGCATGTGAATGGAACAGCGTCCGATATCAAAATCTAACATATATGTTGTTGGCGAAGATGAGACTGATATTATGATATTAGGCTTGGTCCAGGCATTATCCGACATTCGCTATCGACTCCAAATGTATAGCTAATCTTGAGGACATAATTCTCCCCATGTGGTATATCTGATCTCTCAAATGCACAATTTCTCTAGAAAGGAAGAAAGAAGCATGCAATGTAAGGATTTCAGAGTTTCAGTTTGCAACATAACAGTATTGAAGGACTCTTATGACAATGACAGGAATCGAGATATCAAAATTGGGGATTTAACTATTTGAAATTAAACAAATTATCCAATGCATTATAGCAAACATTTTACCAACCTCAACAGGTGCCATGCTCTAACCATACACATTTTGTTCAAGCAACTCTTTTGCCATTTCAGTCTTCAAGTTTGGTGCCAGCTCCTAGCAAAGAAATTTGATCCATCAAAATGAGGAATAGAAACAGACTGTTCATAAAATTATAATATGGTATGATATTACATGAAGATGACTTCGTAAAGCTGTTTGAGACTCTTCAACATCTTTCTCTAGCTTAGCAATTGTGTCTTTAAAATCTGTGGATGACTTTCGGGACTTTTCACCATCTCTCCCTAGCTTTGCAAATTGGTCCTTGGCAGCCATGAGAGACATTTTTGACTCTTCAACCCTTTTCTCAAACTCTGGAATTCTGTCATTGTGCATGAAGGAAACAGTTGGAATTGCATACACGCATCTACCATGTTTTTTACAGCCACACAGCAACTGTGGTATGTACCTCCTGATTTGACCTTAATCACAATAACGATTATCAAGGATGTCAGCTTTAGGTATTCTCATAACCTTAGAACCAAAACCGACAAAATCTCTAGTTGAAGACGAGTTTTCCAATTCAAGATAAGCATCAGACTCATATTGATACTTCACCAAGGAACTTGCAAGATAAGGCAGTGTGGATAGCAATTATTAAACTTTTCTGTAAATAAGAAAATATAAGTGAATAATGTGCGGGAGTGATTTTCATTAAGCTTAAAACAACAATATATATACACACGGTTTCATGGGCCAAGAGTCCCACTACAACATAAATGGACTATATACAATAAATAAAAGGGTAAAAGCACAGAGTTATATAATAGCCCGTATTAGCTCCACATAGAAAGCAACGAAATAATCAATGTTGTCCCTCTCAAAAAATTAGAGAGAATAGGATAACGAAAAAAAGCCAGGTACAAGAGAAAAAATAATCCAAGGGATGTAATATACAACACTAATCTTGCATCTTCTGGATAAAACTTTTTCAAAAGATTAGAGCGAAGGAGAAAAATCATGCCCACATAACTAATAAGGGAACTTATTGGATTTACAGAAATTCCTGACGCTCTACAACACAGCACCTTAAGATAGCTATATATTTGGCAGAAAACACAAGTAGAAAAAATGAAAAATAATAATAATAATAATAATAATAATAATGATGATGATGATGATGATGATTAATAATAATAATAATAATAATAATAATATTATTATTATTATTATTATTATTATTATTATTAGGAGATTGTAAAGAGAAATGCGCCTTTCCAAAGAGATACAGATTCCCAGCATTAGAACCATAAATCTCCTCGTGTGCATCAAATATGTAGAACGGCAGTGATCCATCAGACTCCACTTCAAAATCCAATTTCTCCTCGCTACGCGTACTCTGATTCGACCCAGACCCAGACGCATTGCAGTCAGCAATCATCTTTTGCCACCGTACAGTTGCACTCAGAGACGGATCTTTGTTTTCGATTTCTATAGCTTTACTCTTCTCCATTATTGTTTCTTCATTTTGCACTAATTCTGATGAATTAATTCCTCTTTCACTGAGAGGCAAAATATTTTCCTCATTTTTTATATCTTCACCTTGTTCCGAATTACCCCTGCACAGTTGCTATTCTCATTAACTTCATTCATAAAATCTATATTAACACTACTAGCAACAGGCTTCTCAATTTTAACAGGTAAAACTCCCAAATAAGCTGTTGTTAATTTGTTTAACATATTCACGCCAAAATTGCTCGAATTGGTTCTTCTCTCCCTATTATTCTCATCAGCAATCACATCATCAACAATACTATCACTTGACAAATTGTTCTGTTTATCTTTCTTAAATATGGAAAAAGTAAACATATTAGAAATCTTTTCTTACCCATCAACTTCAGACGCCAAAGCAGCCCACGATTTCCTTATCCTTCTTCTCCGAATTGGAATTACTTTTCTTTCTTTTCGGCCTCTCAGCTCCTTCTGATTCAAGCCTTCGGCAACAGACCAGTCTTCCTCCTGTCCTTCTCGCCGTACTTAAGCCGTCGTCGTCAAGGCCGGCACAGTTAAGTTTAGAGAGGCTTTTGCTTAGGCACACATTAAGAGCATCTTTATCCCCTCCACTCGGTCATTTCATTCTTTCCCCTTTCCTCTCCCTTTTATATCATCTATTAACCCTACCAACAAATTTACTTTTAGGCGCGGATATACCCACATTAATAATTTATGAATTGACCCCATTGATAAAAACACCAACCCCACAAATACCCTATTTTACTCCTATTTAATATAATATAATAATAAATTGAAAAAGAAAAGGAAAGTGAGAGAGGAAAAACGGCGAAGAAGAAAGAAAACGCAGGCAGAGAGAAAAAAGGGAGGAAAAAAATTATTTTAAAAATTCATATAATTTATTGAGAGCAAGAATGGAACGTGAGCCATCAAACTTACGGGATAAGTTTCTCATTGGGTTTGATTCACTTATTTAGGTTAGGGTTTGAAGTTTTTGAAAAAAATTATCGTGTTCTACTCTGATTCGTAGAACCAGAGCCATCTGTTCGGCCGAAAATTTCGAACATATAGGCCATGTTCATAAATATCAATCGAACAATATGCAAGTGTTCAAATAATATATTCGAACATACATCAGTTGTTCATTAAAACCAAATCGAACATATTAGCGATTTTCAACCTAATAAATAGTAATACACCCAAAAAAAGAGAGGAAAAAGGAGTAAAACAGATAGATGTCAAGAATAATAACATTATTCATCTTGTTCTTATCATTATCCTTCATTCTTACAAGTTTTAATGTGAGTTTTTGTTAGATATTGAGAGAGGTTTAGGGATGAAGAAAAAGTTACGAGGGTTTATATTTTTGTTTTATAATATATATATATATATATATATATAATTGCATAAATTTTATTTTTTCAATTTTAATTATATATGTGAGTAAGGTTATTTTAGTCTTTTTATTTAGGACTATTTTTGTGTAAAATATTTTGCGGTCAACCTATAATACTTTGGGGTGCGTATATCCGCGCCCTTTACTTTTATGAGTCTCGCATGTTCCCCATTAATTTTCATTTATTTTTTATATTCCAATACAACTATATTGATCTATTATCTATTTAAACATTTTATGAACATAAAAATCATATAATATATATATATATATATGAATTTTTTCATTTATTAAATTAATAATAATTTATAATTATTTGAAAATAAGGTTCGAAATAAGCATCCTGATAAATTCGGTAAGATAAAAAAATGCACGCAATTTGATTAAATAAAAGAGGAAAATAAATAAAAATGCGACACACAACAAATAAAATAAAAATACAAAAAAAGAAATAATAATTTTTTTAATTTTTTGAGATAAAATGTGATATTTTTTCTTAAGCCATTACTTTTTTCTTATTTTAATTTTTTCTCCACATAACATTTTTTTTTTCATAGACGATAGGTAATTGCCATTCGTGTATCACCAAGATGTCATTTCAAATATTAATTGTTCCTCAAGCTGAAGAGTGAAACTGTAGCTTCGGAGACAACGACTATCGTCAGGCATGGGGTGTATGAGTGGGTTGTGGAAATGATGAATGTCGATCAAAGGAGTTGCATGCGTCAAGGCTGCACCTCATTCAATTTTTCCACACAGGGAAAGATCACACAATTCATTTCATTCTCCTGGTTAAGTTTTCAACTTATTGGTATGTGTAACTAAAGTTTTGTCAAGTTTCCACAATCTCGAAATAGCTTAGAGATCTTAAGGTAGTATAATTTGATACTAATTTTGATATGTTCATGTGAATTTGGAGTGACATGAAGATAACTATTTTATATTTGTACTTTATTATGATGTAAATGTTTTTCGTGTGTGATCCGTAGGTGGACACTAATGTTTTTTCATGTTTTGTCTCTTGTTGATATGATGCTTGTGATATTATATATGTGGTAGCTATTGTTTGAGCGCTAGATTCAGAATCGCTTTTGCAAACTGATAAGCATTATAGAACAAGAACATCAGAAATCGCATTTAAATAAGCATGTCTGTATGGGCTTCAAGAGAACTATGAATATTGAAAACTATGTCCATTATGGCATCTACTTGCTTAATTTCGGTGCAAATTTTGTGGTGGTGGTTATTAAATGACATGCTAATCTAAACTTCAAAATTGTCATTTTTTTTGTCATAGTTTTCTTTTTGTTAGTGAGTGTAATCCCAGTTTATGATGTTGAGATGAGATCTGAACTTGCTAGCATTATTCAGATATTTGGTTAATTTTTGTCTTATGTTTTGGTATATTGATTCTGTTTAATATTAAATATTTGTAGTTTTATTAGGCGACCCCTTATTTATTTATTTATTTATTTATTTTACTTGATTTTATCAGTTCTACGAATGTAGCTCGATATCCAGAAATTCTTCCAGAATCCCGATATACAGCAGTTAGAGTTTCCACACTTTCCTACTTCATACCTTCGTCTTACGGCACACCGAGTCGTGCAACACTACGGTTTGCAGACTATGGTTCAGGATAATTCCGGGGATGGCCAATGAATCGTGATTTTGGTTATAAAGAAGCCTGATAGAATGTTACCATGGGAGAATGAGAGGCTGGCTATGTTCTCCATGTTTGGGTTTTTTGTCCAGGCTATTGTCACGGGAAAAGGGCCATTGGAGAATCTTTTGGACCATCTTGATAACCCTGTTGCTAATAATGCTTGGGTTTATACCACCAAGTTTGTTTCTGGACCATAAGAGATTGTTTCTTGATTTGAGGTTGTGTGAATGGAGAGTGAGTGAATGAGTGCATAAATGTGATGTGTAGATTATAATGTATTGATTTCATGGTAGTTGACAATATATATATATACTCTTCTGATTTATTCCGTCTGATTGCTAAGTGTTCTTGATCTGGGGAATTAACTTCATAATTACAAGTAGACCAGAAGAAATACACACACTAACATCTACATTAACATAGAATTAATAGCAAAAGCTACCTTAAGCCAATATATATATATATATATATATATATATATATATATATATATATATATATATATATATATATATATATATATATATATATATATTTCAAACAAATGACCTTGACAATTTTTCTTTTAGATTGAAAACCGTACTGAAAACTTTTAAATACATTTTATGTTTTTGCTTCATTTTTTACTAAATTTAGCTTGAGCTAGACGAGTTTTAAGATGATCTGAATTGTGCTACTTGGGAATTTGTCATGAATGCGACTGAAGTAAAATAAGCTCAAGTTCGAGTCATTCGACTTACATTATTTATTGATCCACTATATGCCGAGCCTTATGTGGACTGATCATCTTGAATGTTACAATTATTAATAAAACAAAAGAGATTGAATATTCTTTTTTTTTTTGCGCAATATATTTACGCCCTTCATTGTACTTTCTTGAATTACAATGTCAAACCATTTGATATACGTGATTTTTTTTCGATCTCATTATTCATTTCCATGATTATGAATAAGTATCTTGATGATTACAAATCATTACATACATATGTTGTGATATTCCATATGAAAATAGGCTAAACTTTGAGAGTAATTTTCATGAATATTATAAAGTTAAATGTATAAAATGAGCAATATTTTATTTTCTTTGAATTTATTATTCACGTTTTAAGTTGTTTTTATAAATTTTATATATTTTTTCGTATTTCTTATATTTGCCTGCGAAAATCGCGGATTTTACACTAGTGTTAATTATATATATATATATATATATATATATATATATAATATATATATATATATATATATATATATATATATATCTTGCATTTTGTTAATAGTGTTAACTATTAATGATGAGGTGTCAAGCTGAGAGTGTTCCAAGGCTTAGGTGGTCCAATAAAAACCTTCCAAAAATGACGTGTCGGCCTGTGGTTTATAGGGGGTCTATTTTAGGAGGAGGCCAAAATTTTGATCGGGTATAAATAATAACTTTTTTTTTATTTATATTAATATTGGAAAAATTAAGGTTTACGTCCAGTACCCTTCTCCATTTTTTTTCTTTTCTGCCGTGAACTTCGTGACCGATCTGTTTTCTCAATGACTAACAAAAAATTTCTCAATTTTTTTTTTTCTTTTCTGCCGTGAACTTCTGTTTGTAAATAAATCAACATATGTTCTTCTTTTTTTTTTTTCGCTCCGAATCAGAAAATGTTCTTCTTTCCAATACTTCCTTTAGGAAGAAAGGTAGATTCAGATTTCTCCTTCAATCGATTTGCAAAACCTCTAATTTATCATAAAAAGTGAGTGATTTTATTGTGATTTTTCGACGATCTATTTTCTCTCTTTTTTTCTTTTTTTTCTTTTCTTTTTTTTTTTCTCTTTTTTTGAACTTTGTGGAACGGAGATCCAAATCCCTAACTTTCTCTTCCAAATATCGCCGTGAAGTAATTACTCCGATTCAGATCCGTTTGCAAGCCCTGGCGCAATCAAGGTAAGTATTTTAGCGACCCAAAGAACTATGCTGGCAAAATGTCTTTGTTCGAAATCGATTCCGATGAAAAGAAATCCACGATTCCTTGGAGTGAGAGATATGTTTTGCCTGTACATTGGCATGCACTGTGTCTTGGTTGTTTTAATCTATTATATTATCTTTTGTAGGGTTTGTTGCCAGTTGCTTTAATGTGTGGTTTTTGTTTGTCCATGTCATGTGTAAAGTTCCTATTTTTGAGTTAAAACATAATCATATTCTACTGTTTTTGTTGTATTTATTATTTCTGTAGGATTCTGGTGATACGCCTTCACTGGTGTTACCACAATTGCTTTTCTCCCCTGAAATTGATTTAACTATGGTTAGATCATATTTTTGTATTATCTTTAATTTTGGTTGCGTTTTGATTATGTAAGCTTCTCCAAGTCTGTACAAGTTAATTGTGTTTTATGCCGCCAACCAAGGAATCGATATATTAATATTCTTCGTAATATATTTTGATTTTTAAATTTTTAATTTTTTTAGATCGAATTCGAGATTTCAGTTCTAAATCCATCATCCTTTTTATTATATTCTTTCATATATAGTTGATGGATCTCTGCCACAGGACGATGCTAGAAGGTGGCGTATCCATTCCTTTTCTTATATCTATTTCTATTTTATTAGTAATTGAAGTTTGTTATAGCTTGTAATTTCACTAATATTATTGATAAATATTTGAATTTGATCCTTCAGTTTCACATCAAGAATTCTCATCATATGTATGTAGGAATCAGGATCGGAAAGAGATAATATGGTGCCTGAAAACACAAGGGCAGAAACTTCTGGAGGAGTTAGCTCAAGGCCCTCGCAGCAGTTAGTGCAAGACCTTCAGTGTGGCCAAGTATTAGCTGTCGAATTTGTCCAGGCGCTTCATGGGATGCTCTCTTCAGCTGGTATCAATCTTGACGTAGAAAAGCAGTCGCTATTGCAAACAGCGTTAACACTGCAAGAACAGCTTGAGGAGTCTCAGTCTGCACTATTGTCTGCACTATTGCTTGAACATTAAGAATCTGAAATGGCTACCAAAGAAGCTAATACGGCAAAAGCAGCATGGTCATGCCAAGTCTATGATATAGGTATTGTTTGTTAATTTTTACAGGCCTCGATTTTTGGACTAACCATATTTTTTTCAGCCTTTTTTTCGTGTAGCTATGGCGATGGTTCGTGGTAATGTTTGATGGTTCGTGTAGCTATGGCGACGGATCCGAACTATTCGGCCTGGGATACGGGCTTGCTCAGGTTCCGTTTTAATAATAATAATAATAATAATAATAATAATAATAATAAAGTCTTATAGCCGAGGCTGCAGACTTGATACGAGAAATTGCGGCCAGTGGATGTCTTTTCATTAAATTGTAGATCTTTGGCCTAGATTTCTGATCTTATTTCAAACTCATTGTGTTGTTTTGTGATTTCTTTAGATCTTCTAAATCTATGGATATTGTATTGAATTATGATATTTTTTCTTATTGATATGATTATATATAAATACCCTATTTTATGATTCTATTTCCTTGTGATTAATCTAATCTACTAAATTATATTGTCTGGAAAGTTTGTGATTTTTTTTTAAATATTGCAGGGTAATGGAACTAAATTATATTGTCATTCGATCTGCACGTATCACCTGCCCAACATGCTTTAATGGAACTGAATCACATAAAAGTTAATAGAGTGGTAAACCTGCATAGCTCTCCAATAATAAGGTAGAAAAGATAATGCATAAGCTAGGTCACTGTAGTATGTGTTTCTCATGCAGTAATTGTAGTCTTGAGTTTTGTAGCTCCCAGTTATGTAATAGCATGCTATGTACTCTAGGTTTCTTGACATGGGTACCTGCTTAACATGTACGCAACATGCTTTTAGAAAAATTGATTTACTGGAATTAAAAAAAAAGTAGTTGAGAAATAAAAGTTGTCGGTATTTGAATATGTTAAAGTAAAAGTTAACATTTGAAAATACTAAAGTCTTTTTCTTTTTTCCATTCTAAAAGCTGATAATAATTTTTTTTTCATTAAGTGCGTATTGATGGATGGGCGTACCAGAATATAAAGTTTTAGATTGTATGTGACATAGTATGTAGTCCTATTTCTAATTCACCGTGTCAGTGGATCTGATTTAGAAATCTGCAATTAATTTAATTTTTTTTAAGAATATATATGGACTTGGTTTGAGTATTATTAAATTGTTCAAGTGTATCTTTCTACCATCGTGTCTATAAGGGGAAGTGTGAGGAAACCCATTCAAATTGGGGAGAAAGATAAAAAAAAAAAGGATTTATTGAGCAGCAACATCACCTTGGATTTCTTGAAAATCTTTTGTAAATTGTTTATCAGTGAACTATAATGTAATGTATAGGCTGTAATAATAGATTTAAAATATTTTGATTAATGCTCGACATATTTGATGTTAAACAGACATGTGCAGGCGCAGTTGTGCTTACGGATATTGTGTTTTGGTGTCTTTTGCTCCCATTCATGACAAGTGAAAATTTTCTAAATCACCCTGGTGAGAATTTATCCTCACCCGCATCTCTAAATATAGCCTCTATTTACTTCAACAGTGTTGTTTGTATAATATCCATGGATTGAGCTATTTGATATTCTTGACATAAACTAAATTTTCGTTTATGTTGATAGAATCCAGATCATTGGATGCATGCATTTAGTAAATGTCATTTTTCATATCATTTAAAATTTTAAGTATCTGGCTCTAGCCTTGGTTCATATTCCCTGCTATGGATTGTATTTATTGCTTGTAAAACATGCATCTTTGTCAATAATGTTTCCCAATACATTTGTGAGGTCAATTTAGTTCCTATGTGACCAATACGGAGAGGAAGGGTTGACTAGGCAGGCACCGCTAGGCATCAATGGATTTCGGCGGGATCACTTCCTTTTCGGCAACATTCTTTTAATTCAGGATTTTAAGGTCCTCCCTCTGTTTCTGCTGCTTTGTTGCTTGAAATATATGACATGTACTGTCTTTATTGGGAACTGTTAAAAGAATCTTTTTTTTAATATGAAGCTAAAATTGATGGTTTTTGTTCAAATTTGAAAATGCATTCCCGAGTAAGTATATCTATATGAGCTGATTTTATCTTGCTCTCTTTTTGTTTGTGAAATGTCCTAACTGAAATTTTTTTACTGTTTTTTCTATTATCTGCACTTCAAGTAGATAAATAATAATTGAGGGTTAAAGTGTAATTTAGTCATTGAAAAGAGATCACTTAGAATTACAGAGCTGAGGCAGAAGAATAAACTGAGCTGCATGTAGGGATTGTTTAGTGTCGTCGAAGAAAAATGTAATTGCGAATTCTATACAAACCTCGACTTCATCTTTTAAATTTTCAGTCTTAGTTGTTTCTGTTTTTGTTTGTTTAAAAATTACATGTGACAATCTTTTTTTCTTGAATCCATGGAAAACGGTACTCTGAAATGCTCAGCATATTGTGCTCCACTGACACCATTACACTTCTTGGAAAGATCAGCAATTGTTTACAGAGACGGAGTTTCTGTTGTCTATGGCGATATGAAGTTCACTTGGAAACAGACCTATGATAGGTGTCTCCGCTTCGCTTCTGCCCTCAGCCGTCTAGGGATTTCTCGCGGCGATGTTGTGAGTATATATATATATATATATATATATATATATATATATATATATATATATATATATATATATAATTATTAGTATTATATTTATCACTTAATTTTTGAAATAAAAGAAACTCATTTTGAGAATCCTTTTAGTTTCATCTCTTTGTACTTTTGTTGTTCTATATTTGTTCTTGCTTTTGAATGATAGTAACTTTTCTTAAGTATAGGTTGATATGCATGTGGAGGATTCATTTCGTTTAATATTGTTGATTAATAAAGACACGATACCCGTTACTTTGTGTTTAACTAATAAAAGATTTTACAAAGTTTTAACTAATTCTCATTTATCCTAAGTAATTAAAATAGTCTTATCCATGCACTCATCCTCAAGCAATCATGGAAGATAAAGCTACTGGCTCAAAATAACTTTGAAAGAGTTGTAAGGCTTATTGTAATTGCTTTGGTAATTGTAAAATAGGATGCAATTTGTTGTTGCACAAAGCTGTGTCATTAATTGAATTCCTATGGGGTTGTTTCATATTTAGTAATTTTAAAGTAGATATTGGTTGTAGTGTTAGGCACCACACACTAAGAGATGATATCTGGGATGCTTTGATGGCAAAGCTGAAAATTGAAAATGGAAACAGACACTTATTGTAAATAAAAGCTAATTAACAAGGCCTTAAATTTTGCATGATAAAGTCGTAAGTAGGGACGAGACCAGGGATGAAATCGGTTTGTGTGTGCCCTTGCAAAAGATAGTTTGTGTGTACTGGAGGACTGGATTAAGTGAGGCAAGGATTGGAGCAGCGGGTTCAAAGTTAGAGAAAGCATTGGGAGACCAATTTCGTGAAGACGAGCGATATTTTGTAATAGAGAATTTTGTAAATACATGCTACTGTAGATTTAAAAGGTGTTTATTTGGGATATCCTTTTATTTTCAATATTTTCTTTATAGATTTAAAAGGTTGATTTACTTTTTTTTTTTGAGGATAATTTTATCTCAGAAAAATCTTTTTGGCAAGATTTGTTAAATCCTTTATTTTAGTCTGACCCTTTTTCAATGTTTTTGTGTTTGTTGCTTCCTGATATGATGCGAGATTGATGTGTCTTGTGGGAGTGGGATATCAGAAATATTCTCTATTGTAGGTTTTCATGCTTAAAAACACCCGTACGTGTTCCCTTTTTCTGTTGACAAGCATAACTATATATTTATGTCTTTTTCCTTCATCAGTCTGAGCTGAATATGATTCATACTTGCAGCAAACTTGATGTTATTGCCCTTCAATTATTTGGTTAGCTCAACTGGTGAAGCTTCAGAAAGCAGTCTTAATGTTATTCTTAGTTATTACCACAAATGTATTTCAGTGAACTATGTGAAGTATAAAAATAATGAATGTAGTATATAAATTAGGACATATTTAATGAAATGATCGCAGTGCCCTTCAATTGTTTTTGCTAAATACTAGATGGAATTTGAAACTTCAATTTTGCTAGCTTAGTGTCGTGGTTTGGCATTAAATTAAGTATATATATATATATGAGAAATTAAAAAAATGTATCAATTAACAAAAATACAGCGTGAAGTTCTCGAAAAAATTAAATTAATTATAATTAAAATTAAAGTGCGCCGATTTTGTTAATTAATCTATAAGTTTTGAAACTTAGCTTAAAAATATATGGAAACAAGAATTTCGAAACATGTTTAATGGAAAGGAAATTAAATAAAAAACAAATTTAACAAAAATTCTGAATTTACATTGGAAACAAGAATTTCGGTCTTAATTATATTTTCCACCTCTCGAATGAATATGATAACCTTATAAAATATAAATTTGATATCTCTCAAGGGGTCCTTAATATTTTCACAATTTTGGTTTTCTTCGTGTTTGAACGTCACGTTAAAGGTAATTTGCTATATTTAACAACTAATCCCATAGATTGCATGTATAAATGCACTCGAACATTATTCATTGTAAAAAATGATGTAATATAAATAGAAATATACCAGAACTTGAACGATTTTTATATTGGAACGAGACGCAACATAAGTTTAAAATACAATCATACTTTAAGATTTTTCTAATTTTATTTTTATAGCTACCACAAATCTTTTAAAAGTGTTGATATAAAACTCGCGTATAATGCACGAGTCATCTTTATTTCACAATATTGATAGTTAAGAGCATAAAGGGTTGGAAATTGTTTATTGCGACGAAAATAATATCATTATATACAAAACAACTAATGTAGCATAAGAATATAAAATGAACGATATTTTTTTTATTTTTGATATAATAATTCACATTCTTAATTACTTATTTTGATAAATTTTATTTTTTTAATATTTCTTTTATTTGCCCGCGATTTTTGCGGGCTTTCACACTAGTATATATATATATATATATATATATATATATATATATATATATATATATATATATATATATACACACACACACAAGGCGGACAAAATCAAAGAAGAAAGGAACGAAGAAGAAACAAGGGAAGAAGAAAGGAAAGAAAAAAAAAAGAAAGAAGGACCGGTCAACTTGCAGAGGTGGGGCCCACAGCCCCACTCTCCACACGGTGCATGCAGTGCACGCGCCAATTTGATTGTCCAGGGGCGGCAGTTGCCGCCCCACCCACCCTCTCTTTCTTTCTTTCTTTTTTCTATTCCCTTTTTTCCATGCCCTCCGCCGCCTTATCTCCCTCCCCTCTTCCCCAACTCAACCCCTCCCCATTTAGCCATTCCCTCCCCACCCCCTCCCCTTCCAAACCTGCCGTTAAAAATGTTCTAAGGACCATAAAAGTTTGAAACCGTAATACACGACGATGTTTACCGAATTGTGAACACCTCTATACCCATCAGCAAACCCGACAGGTAGCTGATGGACTACTCGCTGACGGCCTTTACCCATTAGATGCCATCAGTAAATGCAGGCCGTCAGCGGCCGCCAACATATGCTGTCAGCAAAATCTATCAGCATACGATAATTTTCTTGTAGTGTAAAATTAAATACTAGTTAGTAATACTAAGGGGGTGTATTCATTTGGATATTTTTATTGATTTTACATATTTGTTGGGAGTTTATAAAAATTTTGTAAAATCTCATGTTTAAAGATAGGATTTGGTGGTGGGATTTAGTATATATAATTTATCTTAGAAGTCTATGAAAATCCAGTCAAATCACAAATTCAAAAAGTATTTGACTTATTAAATACCTCATAACAATTTAAGAATTCAATATATCTCAAATGAATACCTTGAGACTTTTGCGGACATTTATTAACTTATTAAAAATCTCAATTAAATATTTCAAGACTTTTATAAATTTTAAAATGTCTTGATTAAATACATTAGGATTTTAAAATTTTAAAATATTTTCAAAAATTCTAAATGAATACACCCTTAAATTAAAATACACATATTTTACCAGAGGACCAATATCGCCATTATTTGACTTTATGTATCAGCTAGCTACTATGTGCTATTTCATACAGCCTCTATCCCAAAAGGCTTGTACATATTTAATACACTTTAATATCAATTAATTAATAAGCTACTAGTGCAAAAAGTAAGTGTACAACTGAAATTATAGATTAATTTAATATTTTAATAATACTAACTATTTTTTTTTTATCTCCGTAAAAAAAAATATATATATTATATTTGTAGGACAGATCGAGTATATTGTACCCTATGGTGTCTTTTACCAAACAAAAGATTTTATTTGTTAATCATTTCTAAATAGTTACTAAGATTATCTTGCAAAATTGTTTTTAATTAATATATTTTTATAACTTACTTATTTATATTATCAAATACAATTAGTACTTGTTTGTTACACCGACTTTTTCCAAACAAATTATAAATTACAATATTCGATGATAAAAAAAAAATCTGTCAAAATAATGATTTGCCCAAAACAATCCATTACCCCTCTAAAGCGCAGACACATATATATAGTGGTAGGCCTCGTTTGGTCTGGGGGATGGGATATGATAATTATATCCTGGGCTTCGGGACAATACTGTAGAGATGAGATAGACTTGTGTTTGGTAAAACTGATTTTTGTATTTGTGGGTTGATGATAAATTATCCTGCCAGGCGTTTGTTTTCTTGGACAAGGGATGATGAAATGGCATTTTTTCTCTTTTAACCTTTTGGTTTTATTCTATACTATCACGAGTATCAAAAGAGGCCTTGTATTATTTAAAAAAATAGGGAAAAAAACTTTTTGCCCCCCAAACTATTTCGATTTTCACAGTTTATCATACAAACTTTTTTTGGGGACAAACTACCATCTGAACTATGCATTTTTTGCAACTTACCCCCTGAAATCAGAATTTTGGTGGTTTTGGATACCAAATCCGATTTGTTAAGGTTTTTTTGGGTAACTTCATTCCTTATTTCTAATCCTCCCCCTATCTCCGCCCTAATCTACCATTTCTACAATGATAACGGCACGACGGACCTCCTCTCCATGGTGAAGAAGATCAACAATGATATTTCGCGGCTTAAAGAACCGCCGTACCGTTATCATTGTAGAAATGGTAGATTAGAGCAGAGAAAGGGGGGATGGTTAGAAATAAGAAGGGAAGTTACCAAAAAAAATTCTTAAAAAACCGGATTTGGTATCCAAAACCACCAAAATTCTGATTTCAGGGGGTAAGTTGCAAAAAACGCATAGTTCAGATGGTGGTTTGTCCCAAAAAAAAGTTCGTATGGTAAACTGTGAAAATCGAAATAGTTTGGGAGGCAAAAAGTTTTTTTCCCAAAAAAATATTTTTTTTCCTCTTGTATTTTTTTTCTCCATTAAAAAAATGTATATCAATCATTCTCAATTTATTTAAAAAAAAAATCCCACAAAAATCAAAATAGGCATTTGCATTTCGTATCAATATTTGGATGTGCACAACCATATTGTCAAGAGATGGAATAGTAAAATCCTAAAATTACAGCAACATGTTTCTACAGAAAAACAAATAAAATTATAAAACCAAAAAATTGAAAATTGATACATAGAAAATGACCCATTGAAGTATCTGATTGACTGATTAATATTTCTCACTTTCGGAACTTCACCAAAAGCGTCACTTTGATTTAATTGGGATGGAGTCGATCCTACAGAAAATAACTGTTATAAACCTGAAAACTTGGATAATAATACACCTGGCCACCAGTGTATTTTGCTAGAGTTCCTATATAGAATCAAAAGGTGGCAGGTTTAGTTATGTGTAATAATCAACTAGCAAGTGGCCATCCAATTTACGTCACTAAAACAAGGTAGAATCAAGACAAATCGTACCTAAGGATGATATCTGTGTACTTATCACTGAAAGCATATACATTTACAGTTATCTAATACTTGGTAAAATCAGCAGCCATCTGTTTATAAAATGGATCTTCTTGAACACGTAAAGTATGCTCCTGATCCGTCCCATAAACACACATATCATCCCCATGCAACCTCAGACGGCCAACACCAAGTGATGGCAGAGTATTTTGAAAAATCAACATTTTACCACCAAGTTGGCTCAGACAATGAGATAAAAATTAATTAGTTCCAATATTAAATTTAAACAAATAAAAAATAGAAGAAGTTAAAAGTGATGTAAATAAAAGAGGCAAACATACCATCACCATAAATGCATCTTTAAGAGCAGGGCCAAATGCAGATTCAACATTCATGTTGTCCTGGAACATGGAGGGCAAGCTATCGAGGAATGCTTCTACAATACTTCTTGATTCTGACAAGTTGACCAAAAGGTCATCCGGCAATGGAACAAATATATCATCCAAGTCTGAGACAACCATCATCTGAGGCTATATCAATGATGACTGAAACAAAGACAACTAAGTTAAGAAGACTACAAATGTTATAAAATAACATCTCTATGGTGACATTTACCCTCATGTTATAGAAATGTATTGTGTCATATAGACCAATGTGTCACAGAACACAAAACTAAATTCATAGTTTTTTGTTACATATAGACAAAAAAAGATTTTAACCATCTTTAGTTTGATAGGGATATATTTCAGCATCACATCAAAATCATTGCACAGTTTATTTAATTTTGTAGATAATATTTACTGATTTCACTGAAATGATTTATTTGTAGTCCCCAGGTGACAAAGTTCACTAAACCACCACATACAATTGTATCCGGGTTTTGTTAAGAACCGTCTTAAGCTTAATACAGAAGAAATATCCAAAAGTGATTCAGGAAACTTCATTCATAACTGAATACCAACATAAGGAAGAAATTTCCAGGTCAACCCCACCCCCCACCCCAGATTCAACACACATGCACACGGGCAAGTTACCTCTTGGCTTTAATTGAGTCCCTTGAAGCTGTTGCTGGTGCCATTATCAACTTTTGCTAAATTTAATTCCTGTTACGTTAAATCTCATAAGATTTTGGAGGTAAAATATAATCAGATCCAAGAATGTGATACAGATACTACAGGAACCAACGTCATTTTCATGATCCTTAACTTTCTCAAAATCCTTAAAACAATGCGTCACACAAGAAGCATGCCGATAGGTGACATCAACTCAAAAAATCAGATTCTGAAAAACCAATTAACCAGAAAATTGATAAAAATAATGACAAACGCGTCCTTCTAGAAATTAATCTGATTACACTTCCCTTCTCCACCATTCCTATATTGTCCTTCATTATTCTATTCTCCCCTCACTTTTCTATGTTCATACGTATAGATCTCCAGCATAATAAACGACACAGTAACAACCAAGTTTCAGATTACATAACTGATCTGATAATTAGATTTAGAAAAAGCAGGAGCAAAACAACCAAGTACGTTTATGCGAATATACGTCCAAATTAATATGCCATTTTCAACTTCATAGTGATATATCGAACAACCAAATATATCGGAACACATTCACTGAACAACATGAAGCGATTAATTAGGTTTCTCCATTTAAATTGTGTTGCAGAGAGATTAATTGAATTTTTTTTCTTCTGCTACCAATGTAGAATAAAAGCCCTAATCAGGAAGAAATGAGTAAAACAAACCTCAGTGTACTTGAATTGCTGCTCAACATTCTTAATAACGTTCCAACACTCCAAGCACTTGAAGGTGCTCTAAAGAAGCTCAGGTCGAACTTCACTGGTGCGGGTGACCATGCCGCTCACTGACACCAGCTTCCCGATCTCAACGGTGGTCAATTCCCTCAATTTCCGAACCATGGGGAGGTTGTATAAGGCGACATTGATGGCCTCTGGATGACGTCATTGAAGTGCATCACATGTGAGAAAGTCGATAAACATGGTGTTGGAGTCATTGGGCCTCATCGCCTCCACCTCGGCCTCGTAATAGGGGTCGTAGCCTCCACGGCCATCGTCCGCCTCTCTGAAGTTCTCGAGGAACTCCAGGAAGATGTTCTCTCTCGTACATCGCCATTGATTTGCTTCTCTTCGCTTCTGAAGTTAGGGTTTCTACGTGATGCCTATTTATGGTGGTAGATATGTAATTAATTGTGTGTACAAGGGCAAGTTCGACTTTTAACATTGAAAAGTAGGGGTATCATAGTCATTGTTCTCCGGACTAAAGAATGGATAATTTATCCAAGGGGGTATGGTGGGGTTGAGTTGTCACATATATGAGGGATAATACATGGGTCCGGATGGGCCGTGACTTTTCATCCCGGGCTGGAAACTGGTGTACCAAATGCTGGATTACCCGGGATAAGTGACTTTATCCAGCCTTATCTTATCCCATCCCCCAAACTAAACGAGGCCATAGTGAAAAGTGAAAACTCAAACCGTGTGTCCCTTCTTCCTCTCACATTGTCCCTTTTTTTTATAGAGAGAGAAGAAAAAAAAAAGGGCGCTAATCCAAATTACATTGACACGCTCTCTATTGTTTACTTCGGAAAAATTATATCTTCATTGCTTTCTGTCTACATATACTTTCTTGTCGTTGCGGTTTTCCTTGCGAAGGTATTTGTAATACACATACTGCAGTATTATATGTTATTATCAGTTAAGGGGTTTGTTTGTTTCTTTAAGTTCCCTGTCATTTGAATTAGATAGAACTTACATAACAACTAGAGCAAATAGTGAACACCAAAAGATGACAAGGATACGAATAGGTCTAACAGCACACAGGCCACAGCATCCAGCAGCCACGGTAAATTTGCTTTGATTTTGTCCCAAGCAGTCGATCTCACAAGAATGTTGCATTAAGTTTACATGCTTCATTAGTTTTTTTTTACTATTACTTCATCGAGGTTAATTTTGGAACATTATCGGACGAATGATTGTACCTGGCCACGAATGTAGCATTCGCAAAAAGTGCAAAGATGAACATGAGAGGATTCAATCCCTATTTTTCACAATTTAATAAAGTTGAACGATAAAAGTTACTGCGTTGATCCACCGGAAAGATAACGGTAAATTACAATTAACTAAAAAAAGAAAAAGTATATTGAAATGAGATTACCTCAACGCTTCCTCTTTTTATCTGTTCAATACAAAAACAAACAATATATCAATAGGGGAAGATTTGTACGTTATAAGATGACCATACTTTTCAAATAAAAATTTGTACTTTTAAAGTAAAAAAGTTACACTTTCTCAAAACAACTATTTACATTATTTTGAAAAGTATGAACTTTACTATAAAAGTATAAAACGTTTTCATAAGACGGTGTTGCAGTAATTTTTGTGTATTAAAAAACATCTAATGACATGATTAATTAATATTACTTACGTTCAACCATATTTGAGGTAGCCGTCCACCCATGTATATGGCAGCCATCATCCATCCCAACAACTCGCCATACACAGTTTCCAATCAACCTTCCTGATCATACGAAAACACATCTCAAACTTGAACAAAAATGAAATTATAGAAAAAGATTGACGTATTTGTTTAAATTGTTATAAACTCCCATCTTACTTGCAACAATTTCCTCCAGGTCAACCCATTTTACACTTGCACCAAAGCGTTACTATCTCGGGGCATGTTCAACGACGTAGCTAAAAATGCCCCATATCCTGCTTGAGAATATGACAACCATTGACAGTCATAATTACAAAAATACCCCTGATGCTTAAAACTAACCCCGATAATTGTTTCTATCTTACAAGTTGCACCCGCATAGAAATGTTAGCCGAATACAAACTTCACGGGGTCTTTTGTAATTAAATTGAACCTCAAGGTTATTTTTGTAATTAAATCGAGCAACATTAAAGATTCTAATTAAGGCCTTTTCAAAAAGCAAGAAGATACTAATGGAGCTTTTCATCATAATAATAATAATATTTGAAAGTTTTGAAGGTTTTCAATAACTTGTATGAACGTGTTTAATTTTAGTATTAGTGATGATGTTGAAACATCCTTACTAACATGTATGCAAAAGATAACTCAACAATGATTTTTGACTGTGAGTTAAATAAATTCACAGAGCATGACCGTATGCCAAAAGATATATTACTAAAAATGTTTACAAAACAAGGAAAAATGATTCTAACAATATTACAAAAGAATAAAGAAAAAGATTTGCTCCTAAAAATTCTTATCGTTCGATCAAATACGAACTCAAATAATACTTCTGAAATGGAGTGCTTGACTAGGGTTTCTGTTTTTCTCTTTCTTGCAGTCGTCGTCTTCATCAAAAACGCCAAGTGGTACTTATATCTTAACTTCCTTGAGAGAGTTCTTGTTCCACATAACAAGGTCTTGATAATTATCTCTAAGACATTTCAAGAGACAAGGAATCTTTTAACTACTAACATTGTAACTAACACTAGAGTCCAGATAGGCAAATAACTCTAAAATAAATAACATAATTAATAGGATTTAAAATACCCGTGACGATAATCCTATCAATCTCCCCCTTTTACCACTCTGGACAAAAGCTAGAGAAAACTCCCCCTGGACAACACCAGTGAAAGCTCCCCCTGAATTGCTGATAGGTGTGAGGATGTTAGTGAAAATGACAGTAACACCAGTACTCGCAACCAGAAACATAAAATCAACTAATAATGTCTCAACAGTACGTAATGACACAAATGTTCAAAATGCAACGTCTTTAGGAGTTGTGCGTTGCCCTGTTCCTTCGTGACCGTCGAGGGGTCAGTGCGGTATCATCAACATCCTCCTGAGCAGCATCACCTATCTTCTGTATTCCTTTGTCCACTGCAACACGCCTAGAAGCTTCCCTGTCAGCTTCATCCTCTCCAGCTACATTCTCTCCAGCTTCAGCTTCCTCTTCTCCCCCTTTCGAAAACATATACCAAAATTGTATTGAGATCACTTTATATAGCACTCCATTTCAAGTAAGTCTGTAGTAATTACCATTATTTAAAAACATATACCTAAAATTGGAAATAATTTTAAACAATTTGTTTAATGTAACTGATACATTTAAATTGATCAATTTATGTAAATGGTAAATAACTTAAATTATGCGACCTAAAATAAACTTAAATTATATGATAATGTGTTGTTGTTAATTCCCATAAATTATAATGGAATAATAATACACGGCAATAACTTGAATTTGTTCAGTGGCATATAAAGTATTTTTGTAAGTTACTAATTTCTATGGAAATATAGTTAGTGATTTCCTTTTTATTTCATTACAAGTATTTTTGTAAGTTACTAATTCAATTTTATCTCTAGAAATAATATATGGAATTTCCTTTTAACAGCAAATTACTTATTTTAAATCCTTAAATTAACTATACAATTCTTTTTTATAATATAGGATTTAAGAGAAGTGAGATATTATTGATATTACTCACCTTATATGTGAGTTAAGAAATGGAAGAAATCTTACCTTGGTGCTTTATTTTCTTTTTCTTTTTTATGTTGGCAACAGAGAAAAGGAAAATTATATTAAATATCTAATTTTATTTTCTATCATACATCTTTTTTCTTTTTTTTAGAAATCCACAAAAAATTCGATTCCGAAGTATCAGCAAAATAAATCTCTCAAAGATTCATAGCCCTAGCTATTATACAAAAACAAAAAAACATCCTAAATTCACTAGCAAAAAAGTTGGTTCAGAAGGGCTGGGCCCACAACTCACTCAAGACACAAGGTTCTCATTGAGAGATAGCGAGGCGAGCTGGTCGGCAGGGCTGTTAGCCTGCTGCTGAACGTTCCTCAGGACATCCATAGCCTCGGAAACCTTGGATTTCAGAGCATCAGGTGATTCGAGCAAGTGCAGAACCTCTGTTTGGTCCATCTCCAGAAGCATGCCCGTAATTAGGCTTTAAATATTTAATCACGAGCTTGTAGCATGCCCGTGGTAAAATTTTCTATCATACATCTCCTTTTAATAGTTTTCAATTTTTGTAGATAATAATTAATGTATAGTTATTCATTTTCAATAATTAGGCTTCAATCAACTGTTGATTGTTGGAAATTGCGCATTTAAAACAAAAAATAGAAAATAAATTTTCATGAATTTAAATAATCAGTTTTGGTTTGCTTATTATACAACTTTCCAAATTAATATATATATTAGAATGTTTTCTAATAATTTATTTTCATTAGCCTCTTTTAATAATTTTTTAATATAATGATGAATAATAAGCTAGCAATTATTATCAATAATGTATATATATTAAAGGCCCTAAAAAAACAGTGAAAGTTTGGGCGGAAAATGTTTTTGTTTCCATATTACTAAATTTGTTAATCTGATTTTTTACTTATTATATATTTAAGGATTAAATAGAAGTTGAATATTAGTGATATTCTAAAATTAATATTATATCGATGATTTTGAGTGAATTCAAATTCTTTGTTAAAATTGCTATATTTTAGGTGTTCATGTTATTCAGATGACAACGTTATTTTTATAACTTTCGTAATTAAAAGAAGTTTCTTTGTTCAAATTGGTTATTTTTTAAAGCGTAACCTGTGTTTGTTTTAAAGACAACATTTTCCCGCTAATATCAGTCATTAAAATGATTGATTGTTTCTAAACAACTTTAAGATGAAATAATGTAAGATAACTATGTAAATGTGATATTATGTAATATATTGAACTTTTTCTTAGTTGTGATTTAATAATTCATTCATTAAAATATATATTTTTAAAGAAAGAAATTAACTCTTTATATAGTGTTTAAAGAAAGTCTTCGGGATTGGTGCATAAGAAATTGGTAATTAAGAAATGCTGATTATGAGAAGAGGCCGCAATAGAGATAAATTTGATCTTTTAACTATTAAATATTTTTTTCGTTGTATTAATAATTCACTTTCTAAAGTTAATAATATTTTTGTATGATTTAATATTTTATGATTTTTTCCGTTATGGCCGTGTAAAACGCGGTTATTCAAACTAGTATATAGATAGATATAGATGTACAAATAAGCTTTCTAGATTTGTGATATTTTTTTAATTATTTTTTCTTCTTCTAGATCTGTGATATTTTTTTAATTATTTTTTCTTCCCAATAACGAAATTGACGCAACTCCTGCGCCAGTAAAACAACCAAATGTTCATTATTGTGGGAAATATAAATAGTCACTCTTACAATGTACACAGTTACTACCGGAGACAGCAGGTGGCGAGAGATGAAATATCAATGCAATCTCGCCACCTCCAAGAGAGAAAAGAAAAGAAAACTTTAGACTGCTTGCTGCGTGAACAAGTATGGCGAAGGCCAATAATAGGTTTGTACAGTAGGCAGTGTGCGTCGTCCAGGGTGGTCAGAGTGGACGTCTTTAGGTAATCACACTGCAGGAAATCAGCATCATCTCCACCTATCATCATCTTTGAGATCTTGAACGTCACACGTTTCAGCTTCGAGGAGCAATTACGGGTTTCGCATGTGCGAAACTGGTAACAAATATAGCCTCCTCCTAGATCAACTAAATTATCACAAGCAAGACAACCTGCATCTTCCAAATGTCGCTTCACCTCCGACAAACATTGCATTATCCGAACTTTCCCATCAACCACCCGGTACGCAACCAGAGTAAGGCCGGAGGAGTAATCGTCAATAGTGCATATCAATATGTCACCACCAAAACATGCGATAATCTTGCTAAAGAAGGAAAACGAAGGACCTCCTCCCGTGAAGCGGCGAGTGTTTTCCACAATGTGTGGGGGGAACATGCCAATGTAAGGGTCTTTATACCCAGGAAGAAATAGATCGAAACCCTCCCATTTCTCACTGACTGTGTCAAAAGCAAATGAGTTGTACTCGGTAGAAACACACAACTTTTTTCCAATTACGAAATGAGCGTAAGTCTTCATGCTACTCGCAAGCCATTTGCTGCCATCGTTTCCTGTCACTACAAAAGGAGGGTCAGCCAGTTGTCTCCAAGTGTCCTTACGAGGATCATAAACCTCAAAGGAGAAGGGGCAGACAGCTGCTGTACTCCTTTCACTACGGTTATTACCATGATGATTATGCTGCTTCCCAGGTAATTTATAGACCATACATTTAGTGCTCCAACACTCGGTATAGCGATGGGCCTTCCCTGGAGGATAAGACAACGCACCACCAAGAGAGTATAATTGCCTATACTGTTGGATGGGCTGATTAAGTTAAGGCCAAAAGTTTCGTCCTTGGCATCGTTGGAAACATCAAAAACAGAATTGAGGGGCAGCAAGTTAGTGTCCTACTCTTCAGAATAAGAACCAGCATTCACCATCATAACCAAACTCCGGACTGCAACATAACCAACTTTCAAGTGCAAATGAGATCCACTAAATGACACTAAGCACACGTATAGATGCTTTTTGCCTCCAACAAAATCTTGACCAGGTTTAGACGTGGTGGTTGTTGATGGGGCAGGATGTTTAAGAATACCCATGCTTAAAGCCCCGCTTTCATATGACGAATCACGTCCTCCTTCTGGAAGCCGAACAAAATCACTTTGTATGAGCAGCTCAACTTTTAATGCTATCCCTTTATACTTGTAACCATGGTATCG
The DNA here is from genome assembly GCA_014905375.1 of Phtheirospermum japonicum. Lineage (NCBI taxonomy): Eukaryota > Viridiplantae > Streptophyta > Magnoliopsida > Lamiales > Orobanchaceae > Phtheirospermum > Phtheirospermum japonicum. Next base: position 2,801,120 of record BMAC01000025.1, on the reverse strand, counting down.
CTTAAGAAACTCTAAAGCCTCTGAGTAGTTTCGAAAGACCAGCTCCGCAATACCCTAAAATAAAATTTGTGAATTTGCCCAAGGTAGTGGCAACAAAGCATGTAAAAATTGAAATGAAAAACAAAAAATAAAATGCATCTTTATACCATCGACTTTCCAGTCTTGTCATAATGAACTGCGTGATGATTTAGTTCGCCAACATCTTTGAATATCTTCTGCAGCCCAGATTTGAACACAAAAAAGATAAGCTAATCAATCCCCAACAATAGCCAAACAAAAGCCCATATTATAGTCGAGCCCACAATACACATAATAAAGCAAAGCACGAAACAATATCCAAACAGGCCTAGATTATCCTCAACACCACAATGCACAAAAACAAACACACATACCGGGATATGCTCGTCTGTTACATCAGAATGCAGATTGGACACATAAAGTTTTGTGGCCCTTTCTTCAATGATCACTGATCTCCTGGAACGCTACACAAATCCCAAAAGGTTACTTTTAGTTTCAACAGAAAGGAAAAGAACAAAAAACCAAAAAAAAATTCTCACTATTAGCTTGGGGTGAAAATAAAAAAGAGCATGGAAAGGCCATAAATAGCTTTAATGTACCTTCTGAGCTGGTGGAATGTACAGTGGAGCCGACCGGCGGCTTCGAGCTCGAACATTATCAACCCCTTGAGGATTATCAGCCATGCTCAACCAACAATTGACTTCGATTTTCCTTTTTTGGCTCCAAATCGCTCGGATGTTTATGCTTGTGGGTTCCAAATCTAAGAGGTTATAAACTCTGTTCTAAAAATCGCCCTAGGCGTTAGGCGCTATCAATCCGCCTACGATTTTCAAAAATCGGCCAAAGAAATCGTCGGGCGCCCCAGACGCCTCCTAGAAGCCCTCGACGCCCAAGTCGGTGCCTAGACGCCAGACCAATTTTTATTATTATTTTTTAAAAAAAAATTTTATAGCCTGAAACGACGTCTTTTTTGGGTCTATTTTTTGATTATTTTGATTTTTATGTTATGATACATTTATTTGGCTAATGAACTTATGGTGGCTAATGAACTTATGGATCTATGTTGTTTTGGACTTTGAATCCAACAATAGCTTTAAACTTGTGAATTGTAACTTGTGATTATTACTTTTAGTTTTGAATTGTTATATACTTTATTTTGTAGTAGGGAGTATGTTGAACTATTAAATGGCTGGATGTAATGTTGTAAATTAGAAACACCCTATAATCCACAATTCCCTCTCCCACTACATATCACTAACACAAAAACACCATATAACACAACACACGCGATCGACGGATGGAGAGCGAAGGATAATGACCAGATAAAAATAATCTACCGCCGTTGGAGCCGATTTCGACATTGGTTTGAAAAATATAAATCAGGGATATCGTAAATTGCAACGCACGAAGTTGAATTGTGACTGTCGATTCGAAAGTGGCATGGTGAATTCTCGTAAATCAGAGGTCAAAGTTACAATTTGTAAATGTTGACCTCTGATCTACGTTTCTCGTAACATTCAATCGCAATCTATTTTTGGAGATATAATGAGTGAATCGAGACGACTTAGATGATATAATTTCTTTAAAAAAAATTACCAGCAGCCGCCTAGCGATTTTTAGAACACTGGTTATAAATAGTGATTGGGGCCGTCGAAGGCCTTTTATAGGACTTCGAAACCTCGTAGAACAAGGAACAAGTCTTCCCTTCCGCTCTCCTTTTCAGAAAACGCTTCTTCTTTTTTTTCATCTATTTTTTAAGATTTGCAATAGTTATAAATGCGGGAATTTAAAAAAGTTACACTCATTAAATATACTAAAAGAATAGTATTGAAAAATACCACACGCATTATTTTTCTATTTATACAAAGATTATTGTTCACAATAAATAAATTTTACACATAAATCAGAGTATTATTTGTTCTAATTACACTAACACTAATTTTCACCATAAATAATTTTTAATTATTTTTACTTGTGGTTACGAAATTAGTTGTAAAATATATCAAAATACGCTATACTTGAAACCCATAGAAGATTGTCTTTGTAAAAATATAAAATATACAAAAGACGCGTGTCGCGTGTAAATATGTGATATAAAAAACTAAAATCTATAAGTACTGATAATTCTATTAATAAATATCGTATATCTAACTTTTAGTATATGCAATATTATTTTATTATTATTTATTGTTTCCTTTTTTCTTTTTTTTTTCCCTGCGTGAGACATTAATTTGTTCATATAAATATATAATATGTTTATCAATGAATTTTATAAAAATTAGATAAGGAGATTTAGAATATATTTAATATTTATTTTCATTGGTGTAATAATTTATTTTTATTAGTTTTTGTTGTTTTTGTTTCTCTTCTTTTTATTTTTTTTAGCGTAATAATAGTTTTTCATATAAATTTTTACTGTTATTCTCAGTGCATTATATTAGAATTAGATATCCAAATTTAAGTCTATATATTTTATATTTATTTCTCTTTTATAATAATTTTATATAATTCGTATTTTCTTAAATATAATATTTAAAATTCTAAAAATAGATATATTTAATCTTTTATTATAAATAAAAATTAATTCACCTTATATAGATTTTTTCTAATGAAATATGACTTTTTTTTATTTTTTTATTTTAGTATAATAAAAATAAGATGTTGAATTAGGCAAAATACGGTAAGAAAATATTGAATTAGGTAACATATAGTAAAAAAAAATTTAAATTAGGAAAAATATAATGATAGGAAAATATTAAATTAGGTAGAAAAATATTAAATTAGGTAGATATTAGGTTCAGTGGCACCAAAGCACCAGATGTTTTTTTCAAATCTAATAAAACATGAGACGTAATCACGTAAGATATGAGGATTTTGCATTAATATATAGGGGAGATATTTAGATTTTTTAAGGCGCATGCAATTAAAAGAAAAAAAAATCTTAATGTGTCATATTTTCAATGTGACGTGTCGCACGGTCCTGCATGCAGTATTAATATTAGAAAAGTTAGAAGGAAATTTTTTTATTTGATACCTTCTGAACAAATAAAATTCCATATAATTCACTTAAATTTTTATTCTATTTAATTAATACCATTAAATGATAAATTATTATATAAATTGTCAATTATGACCTAATGTAATACAAAATGGAATCTCATTATGCATTATAAGAGCATGATCCCATTTTTAAAATTTTCTTAATATAATTAAATTTCTCTTCACCCTCTCAATCAAACTTTTTAACCTATATTTAATGAAGTAGAATCAGAATATTACAAAATAAGTAATCAATATTCTTAAATTAATGATGTCTTTTAGGTAATGTAATATGTAATTCAATATGAAATCCTGAAATAAAGAGTCCAAATGAGACAGCATAATATGAATTCATACGGAATTTCATACTAGTTGAATTACTAATGTATAATTAAAATTAGTTGTCGTTAATGAGATATTGTGAATATGAATTGATGATAAATTTTATACTATAACTGAAATATAAAATATAATATGAATTAAATTCACATAATATTTTTAATCCAAGAACATTCTAACAATTGGTAGTCTAAATTAAATAACTACTCAAAAAAAACTACTTGTTAACTAGTAGTAAAAAATAATTATTAGATATAGTATGTAATACAATATGAAATCAACTAATACAATGTTTAAATAAGATAGATAGTATATATTCATAGGAATTTCACCTACATCTGAATTAGTAGTTTAAAATTAATATTAATTTTAGTAAATAAGACAAGAGTATTATATCATATTATCCTATACTACAAGCGAAACATGAAATGTAGTGTGTAATTATATTCACATTATATTTGTCATCCAAGAATATTTTATCTATTAGTAATTTGAAATTAAATAATTAGTAAAAAAATAATATTCTTTAACTAGTAATCTAGAGTTAATGTTAGTGTAAAATGTATTATAAAATTTAATATGAATTTAATATTGTAATCTATAATTCTAAGCGAAATACACACACAAAAAAAAAAATTAGCTAATAGTATTAATTATAAATAAAAATAAAAGAGGGAAATAATTAGCTTTGATTTAAGGATGTCATTTTTATTATGTTCGAAATTAATAAAGGATAATTTAGTGTGTTTAGATTTATTATTCCTTTTTGATTTATATGAGAATTGTCCCGAATTTAAAAATACTAATTAGTAATACTAAATTAAAATACACATATTTCACCTGAGTGCCAATATCGTCATTATTTGAGTTTATTGTATCCTATGGTATTTTTTACCAAATAAAATTTATTTACCTATTAACATTATATTTGTTAATCATTTCTAATTAAGTACCAAGATTATCTTGCAAAATAGTTTTTAATTAATATATTTTTATAACTTACTTATTTATATTATCTAATACAATAGTACTTGTTTGTTACACCTGTTGAATGAAAAATACAATTAGTTTGACTCGTCAACAAGTAATAAGTAATTGATGAGGGACAATTTAGATATTTGTTATCTTTATGTATTATGGAAACATGTAATTGATAATCTATATAAATGGAGTCTTTAATGAATAAAAGAACTCTAATTTCTACAGTCTTCCTTCGTCTCTCTTTTATGTCTTCTCCTTATACTTTTTCTTTTACAATATAAACATTATAAATAACATTAAATGTAAATATACTGGCATATGAGATGATTGCGTATATATACATGGCAATGGAATAGAATGAATGAGATAACAACAATGCACTTTGCAACACTTCAACATTTGTAATTACTAGATTGTTTGCTTGCTATTTAGCGTTCGGTAAGTAATTTATAAAATAAACATACATTCATAGCAAAATTAACAATTCTAACTCTAACCCACCACAATCTGTTTTCCTCTTTCCACGATATCCTCACCAGAGTCGGTCTAATGAAGAAAATACCAAATTAACCCCATACCAATTTACATGTCATCCATGACTTACAGACATTATCCAACTCCAAAATCCAGCCGAAGAATATGAACCAAACAAAAGTTCAGAAACACAACTTCAAGTAAAACCCAATGACCAAAAGTCATCAGCTCTCTCGCATGACGCATCTCGCCATTTCTCAATTTCTGGAACTGTAAAGTCTTTTTCTTCCCTCTAATGGACACCATTCTCTCTCCTCGCTCATTTCGCCCTCTCTTCAAGACCCCTCTTTAGGTTCAAATGAGAACCATGTCCCTATATGTGAACCTAAATTCAACTACAGCTAGTGCATTCTAAAGTACTAGGAGCACTACATACATTCATATCTCAAAGATACATCACTCATTTTTTGTTTATTAGCAAAATTATATGATTGAGACCTGCATTTGCTAAAGATACAAAGTATAATACTTCATTCTTATAATTGATAATTGTTGATACATGTGAACATAACCATTCAAAATGAGGATCATTCAAGTATTGTATAATTTTGGTCTATGCTTCGGCACGTAAATATGTTGCATTTGCAAAACTTCTAGCACATTTAATATAATTGATACTCACCACCCTTATAAAGCACCCAATCTCATAATGCTAGAGAGTTTCTTGATGTCTATTGCATTTTAATAAAGATCAATGTACTGGATCTTGTACCCTAATGTGCATATATAATAAAGTCTCAAATAAGACACCATCACAAAGAATATAGATGGTGACTAAAACAATATTTATGCGCACTCATATGTCTTTGCACAGGGTTATGCAATATTGCACGCAACTCTTACTTATTCGTCTATGAACCCCTACTAACTAGATATTTTGCGTACCAATTGATAACTGGATATAAGCCTGATAATTCATATTTACGTATATCTGATTAAGCAGTATATGTGCCTTTTGCGCCCCCACAATGAATTCATATGGGTTTCTAAAGACGATTAAGTATTTTTGCTAGATATGAATCTATAACAGTCATCCGCTATTTGAAACATTTGACAGACGATCTCTTTATTGCTAAATTAGCGAATTTATCACTCTAATGAGACAGTCTCCCGTTGTTAGGGGTAGATAAGAAAAGATATTTTCTAATAAAACGACAAGAATAGTTTCATACTATGTCTCATTATGATCCCCGCATTTCACAATGTAACGTGAAAGAAAAGGAAAGTGAACAATTGATTTTCAAAGTAAAGAAGACTCAATTCATAAGTGATGAGATCATATATATATACAAACTGCAAATGTGTCTGCAAGGTTAAAAGTCCCTGTAAAGGGGCACAATGTCACAAATTAAGACATTGCAACCATACTTAGTGGAGGTGTGGTTGAGATCGTGACTCCCAAAAGGAAGAGGGGGAGGTCACTTGGTTCAATCAATACTCATCCAAGGAATAAGAGGGCATGTATGACACAACTTTAATTGATCATCAATTAATATAATGACTCTCATGAGATTATTTCTGATTATACTTATGTACATGAATCATTACTGGAGGACGCTCCGAAGTTTAATATGATTCCAGAAAATATAGAAATATCAATGTACAATATTAGTTTATATGAGTTGATGGAAAAATCTTCTACACACATTGAGTGTGTTGTACTCTTTTTCCTTGGGCCAAACTTTATTTTTTTACTTGACAAAATTTTAACGAGGCAACAATAATACACCATTTTACCCTTTAACTTGGCACAAGGGGGAGTGTTGAAGGAAAAACACAATTAGTGTGCATTCGTCAAAAAGTAACTGATGGGGGGCAATTTAGGTATTTGTTATATTTATGTATTATGAAAACATGTAATTAATACCCTATACAAAATGAACTTTTGATGAATAATAAAACCCTAATTTATGTAGATACCCTATATAAAATGAGTTTTTGATGAATAAGAAAACTCTAATTTCTACCGTTTCCTTCGTCTCTCTTTTATATCTTCTCCTTGTACTTTTCATTTTACAACACCAACTTTTTCCAAACAAATTATAAATTAGAATATTATTTTAAAACACTTGATCTTTTTTTTTTTTACTCTACGAAAACAAATCATTACCCTTCTAAAACACACACATATATAGTGGTAGTGAAAAGTGAAACTCAAACCTCTCACATTGTCCCTGTTTTTTCGAGAGAGAGAAAAGAAAGAAAAAAAGAGAGTTATGTTCTCCGCTAATCCAAATAACATTGACACTCTGTTTTTTGCTTCAGAAAAATTATATCTTCATTGCTTTCTGTCTACATATCCTTTCTTGTCGTTGCGGTTTTCCTTGCGAAGGTATTTGTAATACACATACTGCAGTATTATCTGTTATTATCAGTTAAGGGGTTTGCTTGTTTCTTTAGGTTCCCTGTCATTTGAATTAGATAGAATTTACATAACAACTGGAGCAAATAGTGAACACTAAAAGACGACAAGGATACGAATAGGTCTAACAGAACACAGACCACAGCATCCAGCAGCCACGGTAAATTTGCTTTGATTTTGCCCCAAGCAGTCGATCTCACAAGAATGCTGCATTAAGTTTACATGCTTCATTAGTTTTTTTACTATTACTTCATCAAGGGTAGTTTTGGAACATTATCGGATGGATGATTGTACCTGGCCACGTATGTAGCATTCGCAAAAAGTGCAAAGATGAACATGAGAGGATTCAATCCCTATTTTTCACAAGTTAATAAATTTGAACGATAAAAGTTACTGCATTAATCCAACGGACAGAAAACGGTAAATTACAGTTAAGTATATTGATATGAGAATTACCTCAACGCTTCCTCTTTTTATCTGGTCAATACAAAAACAAACACATTATCAATCGGGGGAATTTTGTAATTTGTAGGATCAGTGGCTCTGTTATAAGATGACCATACTTTTCAAATAAAAATTTGTACTTTCTCAAAACAACTATTTACATTGTTTTGAAAAGTATGAATTTTATTATAAAAGTATAAAAACGTTTTCATAAGACGGTCTTGCAGTAATTTTTGTGTTAAAATATATCTAATGACATGATTAATTAATTATACTTACGTTCAACCATATTTGAGGTAGCCGTCCACCCATGTATATGGCAGCCATCATCCATCCCAACAACTCGCCATACACAGTTTCCGATCCACCTTCCTGATCAGACGAAAACACGTCTCGAAATTGAACAAAAATGAAATTATAGAAAAAGGTTGACGTATTTGTGTAAATTGTTATAAACTCCCATCTTACTTGCAACAATTTCCTCCCAGTCAACCCAATGTACACTTGCACCAAAGCGTTACTATCTCGGGGCATGTTCAACGACGTTGCTAAAAATGCCCCATATCCTGCCTGAGAATATGAGAACCATATTATCAGTCATAATTACAAAAATACCCCTGATGCTTAAAACTAACCCTGATAATTGTTTCTATCTTACAAGTTGCACCTGCATAGATATTGTAAGCGAATGCTAACTTCACGGGGTCTTTTGTAATTAAATTGAACCTCAAGGTTATTTTGGTAATTAAATCGAGCGGAGCAACATTAAAGATTCTAATTAAGGCCTTTTCAAAAAGCAAGAAGATACTAATGGAGCTTTTCATGACAATAATAATAATATTACTAAACCTCTTTCAACTTGCTGATAATGCAACAAAATGGACTTCAAAAAAGTTATCCAGAACATAACCCACCGAAAAAGTGGAGCAGCTATTCGACATTCCTTTGGCCAAACAAGTGGCAACAAAAATTCAAAAAAATTGTCTAACATTTTAATTTGAACTCATCCGGTTAGATTACAAAATTCCATGGACAAAAAAAACTCACAGATCGGGGGATTGATTTGGGCTTGCTGCCAGTTTTTCTAGGTGGAACTGGATTTGGATCAGCCTCGTCATCAGATGAGGAGTCATTTTCGATCCCCACAGCAGATGGGCCACTCTTTATGGGCCAAAGAGGAGACCGGATAGGCGGCGTCATGCTCCCAGCCAGTGATCTTGCTGACCTGTTTTTTTTGTATGTTTTTTCAAACTAATTAAATGACGAAAATACGACATTAAGTATATATAAAAAAAATTAGATTAGCAACGCACACGAAATAGTAGGGCTCGCTCCGATGAGTGTTGTTTGGTATCGGGATGGCAGAGTCATTTGGTTTCGATGGCCTCAGAGGTTTCTTCATGTCTTCGACCTAAATGCATAGCGTTATTTTTCAAGCGAGTGTTAACTAATTAAATATGTATTTAGTTGACAAACTGTTTTTTTTTTTGAAAAATGTTTGTTGTACCTCTTGGTTAGATTCTTTTTCTTGGACATGTCTAAACTTGAGGTAATAATCATAATATATGCTCTGCAGAACAAGTACCACTGTGGTGGTTGTGTAGAGCTGCTCAATTGCCAAAAAACCAAATATATAATTAATTAATTAAGTGCCATTTCATACATTAATAAATAATAAGTATATAATTCAGAGCAAAATTAAGCAATGATCTTACAGCCGCTGTGTAGAACTGGGTTGGTAACTGCATCATCCAGAAAAAAAAAATGAGTAAAAATGAATCAGAGTTCAATAATTAAATTAATAATTAGGAGCTCACCGTTGCGGGTTCAAGAAGACAACCCACCACATTGAAAATGTCTCTGCAAATTTTACAGCCAAAAAAACACAAAAAGAAAAAACACATGAGATCCCCATTAATTAAAAAAATAAAAAATAAAAATCGTGTAGAATAAACTGGTACGGTATCAATCAATCCAGAATATTCCCATTTATGCTTTGGAATATACGTCCACTTACGGGGTAAAAAAATAATTCAGCAATATTAATAAAATTTAATGATGTTTAGGCGTAGAAGAGAAGCGAACCCGGCAATCCAAGTGAGAAGGAAGGCAAGAGAAATTCCATGTCCAGATTTGGTTTTGAAATTAGTGATAATTTGTGGGATTTCAGCAACTCCCCAAGCAACAAGACTTATTAATCCGAACCCGAATGATAATTCATCTCTCAAGTTGCAGAGACAATCTTTGAAATATCGCTCCACCCAACCGGTGCATGCTTTTTTCTCTTTCACACAGTAAGACACCGAATTCTGCACTGCGGCTTTCATCTCTGTTTCTTTGCAGTTTTTTTTTTTCTTTTTTCAAGAAAGTGAAATTAAGCTGCTGGACTTAAGTAATGGGACACTTGTAAAGTGATGGAGTGTTCTTTTTTCATTTTTTTTTTTTTTTTTTCTTGGCACTGTCGTAGTATTCCTTTTCTATATTAGGAAAACAATACAAATATTTAGTATACTATAATTATTAAGAACTAAAGTTAAGCAATAGCTTATTTATGGTGGATACACAAGAAAAGGTTAATCGGTCCCATTATCCTGGGATTGCAACAAACATTCCGATTAGTCAATTGAACGACTAATTTTTATATTTATTTTTGGAGGGCGATTGACTAATAAGTTTCACTTGCTATATAATAGCTCCATTTTTAGGAAATAAATAAGTGTATTAATAAACCCCCGATTTAATGGGCAATTATATGTATTAGTGAAAGACTTGTTATTATTATACGGCGTATCTACCCTCTTTAAGATGTGTAGAAACTAGACAAAATATTAGAGCTATATATATATTGATTGATATATTGTGTGAGTGAATTAAACTGATTGTATCGTTACATTTCATCGGGTCTCCTCGATCTCTAATCAGAAAACATACACGCACAAAATTAAATAATAACTAATAATAATAATTATTATTATTAATGGTGCAATCACCCAAAAGTTATATCTTGACAAGGAATCATATGTTTACAAATTTATAGCTCACCATCCTAATTTCCAAATTGATCAAAGTAAGAGAAAATGGAAAAAATACAAAAACGTTTGGGCAAATGGAAAATTACTATATAAGGCAAGATTACAATGAATTAGGCTAAATATGGTGACCAAATTCAAATAAAAAATAACAGCGTCAGACTAATTCATTTACACCAACTGAACCTGGCCAAGAAAAGCACCCGCATTCATGCTTTTAAAATGTAATAATAATAATACATATGATTTATATGTCGATTTGACGTGTCTCCATATGTCAAAATAAAGTAGTACGAACTCAGCAGTAAAATACAAGTAAAAACGAAAAACTCTTGCATATCATGGATTTGGATGCAAAAGTTGTTGATAAATATAATCGCACAATTTTATATATTTATATAAATTGATATTCATCACATAACTTTTTTCATATGTAATAATAATAATAAAAGATATGTGATAGGAATAAAAGAGGTGCACGATGCATATCACAAAATGCTTCCAAAAACTAATAAATAAACACACTCTCAAAATGGCTAATCCTAAAAGGCCAAAGATAAATATAAATAGCACGCCACAATTAAAATATTGCCTCTAAATTGCTTGACAGAAAGAATAATACTAAAAAGAACAAATAAAGTCCAAGGTAGAAAGGTGTCAAAGAACGTCGACGGTGCGCTGCATGGGTGGGGACGCGTGTCCAAAATAAATGACTCACATCTACTACTGAACAAATTCTAGAACCAAAAAAAATAAAAAATACTAATGTATTATGCATATCAAACTTATCCTTTCTAAAGGTGTAATTGATTCAAGAGCCCATTCTTCTCCTTTCTTTTTTGTCCACTGAGAAATTATTAATATAAGGTGTAACTGATTTAAAGAGCCCATTCTTCTCTTCTTTCCTTTTTGTCCACCGAGAAATAAATTCTTTCGGCCGTTTTTCCGCGTCTACCAATGTTACCATCATCACTCCTCGAACAGATAACTACATCATCGACTATTACGGGTCGGGTTCGGTTCCGTGCCCACAAGAAAAAGGTCTTCAACGGGGCAGATTAGGTTACGGGTCTAACACGCCCGTACAGGGTTTGTCAACGTAATTTAAACACTTTAAAGTTAGAAATATAATCACAATATAAGACCAGAAATCAGGTTATTGTATTTTAGTTTTTCTTTTAATTAAAATAAATAAAAGTACGACCTTAGCTAAAATCAAACACGCCCAAAATTAGATGCGTTTCTTGAAATTAGTTTGATGAAAATGCAAAAAACGACAAAACTAAATAGTTTCATAATTTTGAAACTTATATGAGGTAAATAATAATCACCCAACCTGAAGAATATTTTTTACCTAGAGTGCAATACATTAAATAACTGCCTAATTATTAACATAATTGTCAAAAATGCAACAGGACTCGAAGACCAGAATAAGATGGAATATTATGCAACACACGCACTAGGTCAGGTAAAAATCCTCCAAACCCAAGGCAAACGTTACACACAAATAAGATCATAGCTCAATTTCAGGGCAAAAATTTTGTTCTTACAACTTTCATATTACGAATAAAACAAGTCAAAATTAAATATAAATTCGCGGGTGATTCTTCGGTCACCTTCTCGGCTTCTTAGACGATTTGCCTTTCTTATTAATACCCAAATATTTATTCATATCTTCTTCACCGTCATCTTCGTCACCCTTTCTCCTCTTCTTGCCGCCATTAGCTTCCTTAATTTTCTGCATCATAATGAAACCAACTAAATATTAGTACTCATCGGTTAATTAATTGTGTATCCGTTACCATAAAAGTTGGTCTATGTAAATCTAGTGTAACACTGTGTTCCCATAATAATTAAATTGGAGTAGGTATGGAAATGAAAATTTAATTGCTAACTAAATGTAGTAACAATCTTTATATTTATGGGACACCCAAAATAGTAATGTGGCTAAACTATGATCAATACGTACCATTTGGGATATTCTTTTGGCCTCTTGAACGCGTTCCAATAGTAATAAAACCTCTTCTTCCTGGGCAGGATACTCGGGCAACTTTTTACCTGATGCAAACGAACGATACGTCAGACAACAGATCGTCACCCGGGTCACTTTCTACCATCACTGCTATGGCATTAGTATTAGCTTTCTTACCTATAAGCTTCTCTATCTGTAAGTACCACTCCAGCTCGTACTGATTCACAATTGCTATCGCCACACCAGACCGTCCAGCACGTGCAGTTCTTCCTACACGATGTATATAATCCTGAAAGCATTTCTCCAAGAAATCAATCCACGTAATAGATTATATGATATAACATATGATTGACAAAAACTTGTGTACACTTGGGGGGTCTGAATTTTAAGTTTTTCATTTTTACTTTTTTTAGAAGGCATTTAGTTTGTCTTGGGGTTTTTTGTTTTTTTTAGGTATATTTTAATTTTTTTATTTTAAAATTTGATTTTAGGGAACCTGCCTAACGGTTTAGGTAGCCTGCCAGGATCGCGCCTCCATATGAAAAATAGAAGGCATGAAGAGCCCAAAGAATTAAGTATTAACCTTTGAGTTAGTGGGAATATCATAGTTGATAACCATATCTACAGATGGAATATCGAGTCCTCTACTGGCAACGTCGGTGCAGATAAGAATGTTACACTCCCCAGCCTTAAATTTGTTTAAAGCTCCAAGCCTTTTCGACTGCATAAAAAGCAACAATGTATAGTTTAGATGAGAAACGCAAGTACTCGAGCACATAACTGGATCATCTAAAAAATGTTACCTGAGTCATATGACCATTAATTGGAATGGCTCTAAAGCCAAGGTTTCGAAGAATATGAGCTAAAAGTGTAGTTGCATCACACGTTCGAGTGAAAACCATAGACGTACTTCCTGACATCTCGCTCAGTATATAGACAAGATAACAATCCTGGAGCAAAGAAAAAAATAGGTTAAATACAACTGAAAGTAAAATAATTAATAAAGAATGAGAAACAGCTAGATGTAGAGACCTTGTACTTTGCAGGAACAAAACGATACTGTTGCTTCAGCGTATCAACAGTAGAATATTTGGAAGCAGCTTCAATCTGTAGTCAGAAAGGGAGAAAAATGATAAGGGAAAAAAAACAGAGAATATTTTATCATGAAATGACAGGGGAACAACAAGTACTGAAATTACCTTCACAGGATCTTTCAGACAAGCTCTTTGCAGCTTTTTCACCTGAAATTTAGATAGCACCGCCCATTAGAAAAATATCAATTTACTTACAAACAACTCAAACGGATTCAATAACAATCTAATCTTATCCTCGTTAGAGTAACTGCTTCGCGTACCTTTTTGGTCATGGTAGCAGAAAATAAATATGTTCTCCGCTGAGGAGGAATGACATTCAATATTTCATCAATTGATTTCTCAAAATCGTCATTAAGCAATCTATCCGCTTCATCTAGTACCTGCAAATATATTTACAACTAAGGTAAAAATAATATATCCTCTACTTACACAGATCAAAATCAACAATCGCATTAACACACTAAAAATACTATTAATACAGTACTGTCAAGTGTTAATTCAATATATTTGTTATTATTATCGCATATCAGCATCTCTGTATTCATATTTCCCAACTTCAGACTGAGATAAATATATCACAAGTTCAAAAAATATTGGAAATGCAACTATTTCAAGCTCCATGCCTCGAATTAGCAGGTAAAGAAATTCTTACCAAGAATTTCAACATACGCAAAGAGAACCCCTTGGTGTTAGACAGATGATCAACAAGACGACCAGGTGTGGCCACCTACAAGATCAAAAGGAAAAAATATATATCCCAAGATGAGCCTAAATTAGTCAAAAATAATGAAAATCCAATGTAAATGTTTCTTTATAATTATTCTAAAAGATCACAGATACCATGATTATTCATTAGCCACATTCACTATACCTCAATATGAAACAATATTACTCGGTAGATTTTCGAAAAGCTATTTCCTCGTTGAGAAGATAAGCATATTGAGACTCAATCATGCAGTAAACTGTAAAACACAAAAACTTACAATAATGTGTGGCCGCTTTCCAAGGGCAATGCTCTGCTGCACAGTATCCACACCTCCCACAAGCTGCAAAACAAACATTCCAAGCAAACCCAGTTTTAAAATAAAAAAAACACCCAATAGCAACTATTAATAAATAGATTTTAGTTTAAATTAATTTACCACTGCACACTTGACACCAATTCCCGACCCCAAGGCTTCGAACTGCTCGGCGATTTGGATAGCGAGTTCACGCGTGGGAGAGAGCACGCAGGCAAAGAAAGCCTGCGGCTTTTCCAGAAGAGCTTGCAGAATCGGAATTGCGAAAGCTCCGGTTTTACCCGACCCGGTTTGTGCGAGTCCGATTATGTCCTTCCCCTCGAGAGCAACAGGTATGGCTTCCACCTGTATCTTCGTAGGGTTTTTCCATCCGAGATCGTTGCACGCCTCTGCTAATTGTTCATTGACGCCCAAGTCCTTGAATGATTTCTCCTCGTTCTCTTCCGCCATGGCAGGGGGCCTTAGGAGTGTAAAAGGAATAAATGATTGAGGAGAAGAGAACGGCTAGTATATTGTTGTCGGAGGAATGAGTATTGTGGAGAAGGGAAGAGTTAGGGTTTTGTTGTCGGAGACGATGGCTTATCGGCGGACTGACGGAGGCGGCGGAGTGGCTTTTAGGGTTTTATTTAAGGCGGGAGCAGGTAGTGCAGGAGTTGTCCTTTATGTGGTTAAAATTACAGAGACAGCCCTCTGTTGTGGTTTAGGGGAAATTTTCAGAAATGCAAAGAACAATTTTAGTCCGTCAAGATTATATATATATATATCATATCATTTAATTAAAACATCTTAAAGCAAAAACATGACCTAATGTCTCACCCACGTATTTCTTGATTGAGATATGTTGTGTGTTACGTTTACACGTTCACGATAATACTCGAGGGCGTGGATATACGCACCCGGGAATTTATGAGTTTATTCAAATTATTAGAATATTCTAAAAATTTTAAATTTTTTTTTTTTTTACTAAATGAACTCCACAAATGCCCTATTTTACTCCATTTAATATAATATACAATATAATAATAAAACTAAAATAAAAAAATAATAATAAATTGAAAAAGAAAGTGAGAGAGAGGAAGAACCGTGGGGAAAGAAAGAAAAAGCGAAAGGAAGAGGAGAAAAAAGGTGGAAAAGATTGTGGGTTCAAACAATTTACTAAGGAGAATGGAATGTGATGAGCCATCAAACGCGAGAGGTAAGTTTCTCACTTGGTTTTATCGAATTATTTAGGTTAGGGTTTAAAATTTGTGAAAGAATTTGCAATGGTCGTTCGAAGGTATTCGATTCTGGTTCGTAGAACAACAACCGTATGTTCGGCTAATAAATTCGAACATATAGCATACGTTCGTGGATTCCAATCGAACAGTTTCGGCCAGGAAAGTTTTAAACGATTACGTTCGAAATTGTTGTTCGAACATAGAGTCTCTGTTTGAAATTTATTTCCGAACATAGCCCCTTTGTTCGAAAATTTCTGCCGAACAGTGTACCTTTGTTCGAACGAAAATTCGAACATAATGCTTATGTTCAGTTTTTATTTTCGAACACAACATAAATTCGAAATCAATAAGAATGCTTATGTTCAGTTATTATTTTCAAAATTTGGGATGCTTGATGAAATTATGTTCTTACTATTTGACTTGAATGAATTGTTTGTTGTTGTTTGCTTATTGTTTGGTTGGGCTATGTTCTAAAATCATTTAATAACCCCAAGGGGTTGTGGGTTTTTTTTACCAAATTTCATGTTGAGAATCGCTTAAGACGGCCTTAAAAAATTCACAACGGTACACCGAAACTGAAATGAAATATACATTTCGAAATTAATGATACGGGATAAATATATACTAGTAACTAGTACTAATAAATTTTTGTTCATGTCTCGTATTTAAATTGTATTTTTTTTTTGTCCAACCAGCTATTGATGATGGAGATGCGAAAGGATTCAGAACAACACCAATGGTTTATATGAGAAGGCAACGAGGTCGGGGTCCATCAAATCGGGGGCAAAGAAATCTTGATTCTGAGCATAGAGTTGAGCCACCTATAACGAATGACGAGGTTGAAGAGGGTGGAAGAGCTCGGCGTGCATCTGTTCCAGTTGAGGATGAGATACTCAAGGCTCCTCATCCTGGAGGTCCTGAGATTATCACTTTGCTGACTAGTTTTCCGACACATGTTGCCTCAAAAATATGGTTTGGTGTCGAACGAGATATTCTGAGATTTCAGTGTCATTCATTAAAATTGTGTCAGTTGGAAGTTCCAAAACTCGAGACTACACAGTTCAGAAGATTAATTAGGCGTTCGAAGCTTCTTCACTTACGAGATATGTCATATCTCGTTCCAAATAGAACCTTGATAAGTGCGTTTGTTGAACGTTGTCATCCGGAAACCAACACATTTCACATGCCATTTGGGGAGATGACCATCACACTGGACGACGTTTATTGTCTGACTGGTTTATCGGTTTGAGGAAATCATGTGGAGCTTACAGGAGAGCCATCGGAGGAGAAGGGTGATGCTTTGGTGTCACGGATGTTAGGAGTTGATCAATTTGAGGCCTACACGGAGATTGCTCACACTAGGGATAGCCATGTGAGACTTGAGTGGCTAAAGGATCGTTTTTGTGAGGCTATTAAGTCTGAAGATCCAGAGCCACTGCAATATGGAACACGAGCTTATGTTTTGTATACTTTAGGATGCACGTTGTTTGCGGATAAGACTGGAAACAAAGTAATGGCCACGTATCTGAGATTGTTGGAAGTTTTTTATCAGATGAATTTGATCGCGTGGGGCACCGCTGCTTTGGCTTTTTTATATAGGCAGCTAGGACACGCATCAAGATGCGAGGTCATATCTGTCTATGGCTACTTCACATTACTTGAGGTATGATTTTTTTACTATCTTTCAATAAACTCGTTATTAGGTGTGGATACATGAGATTAACTTGTACTTACTATAATGAAATATCGCAGGCGTGGATATATGAATATTTTCCTTCCATGCGACCCCTACACAACACACAGTACGAGAACTGGCAACCTTTTGCATTTAGGTGGTCACCATCATCACGATCACCAGGACGGCTAGAAGAGATTGTAGCACATAGAGAGACACTCGACTCGCTGACGGTATCAGATGTAAGTCTCAATGCTTTTCTCATATTTAGTTTTATTGATTTCATACTCATATTATTTGTTTATACAATAATTGAGGGATTCACAATGTGTAGGTTGATTGGTCCCCATTCGACACCATTCGTGCTAAGTATACATTTCGCAATGTCGCTTTTTTCCAATGGTGCATTAGATGTTTCTCCATTATTGAGCCCTATCATCCGGAATGTGTTTTGAGACAGTTTGGTCATGTTCAGAGAATTCCATATGCCTCTCTTGGTCCAAGGGTTGCAATACGACCTAAAAATAGTACTCACTACAAGGTAGAGTGGGCATCTTCGCTTGCAAGCTATTTTACGCAATGGGATTCTCATTTGCTGGCTCACCCTCGACGTGGGCGTCAAGTGACCTTTATGGGGGAGACTTCACCAGATACGTGGAATGGTACATCAAGCATTCTCATCCTATCATGCAAAATCCAGAACGACGTGCGACTAATCTTAGTCGCTCTTTGACGGCAAGTGCAGCTGAGCAGATAAGGCTTGCACGAGATCTGCTTCATGGAGTGGTGCAACGATGGAGGTGTCGGGAAGAAGACCTCGCGGAAGACTATCTCACAGTGGAGGATGCATACAAATCTTTAGGAGGAGAGGATAGTGATAGTGATGAAGGCTGAGCCGTCCAGCGGTAGACGTAGGGATCGATGATAATGTTCTAGAAGCACTTTGGGATTTATTTATATTGAATTATTATTTGTGTTCAGTATTTTTGGATTTTTGGTAGTTCTAACTTGTGGAGAGGATGTTCGAAATTTATTATTGTTATTTGTTTTGTTGAATTGTTTCTTGTTTTATTGAATTATTTTTTGGAAGTTGAATTGCTTTTTGTGTTTAGTAGGTTTGGTTGTTTGGTAACTTGTGTTTTGGAAGTTTGGTATTTTCTACCTTGTGGTTAGAATGTTGAGAAGTTGAATTATTTTGAATTTTTGACCATACAGAGGGATGTTCGGAATTTATATACGAACGAAATCACCATGTTTGAAAATTATACTCGAACAAAAAGACTGAAATAACCCTACTCACAATATATAATTAAAATTAAAAATATGAAATTAATGTAATTATATAAACATTAATATATATATATATATATATATATATATATATATATATATATATACACCATGTGTGGATATACGCACCCCAAAATACTATTAGTTGACCCCAAAACAGAAACATATTAAATCCTCGTAACTTCTTCTTCATCCCCAAAACCTGTTTCAATACCTAACAAAAATTCACATTAAAACTTGTAAGAATGGAGGATAACTATACGAACAAGATGAATGATGTTAGTATTCTTGACATCTATATTTTTTTTGTCCTTTCTTCTCTCTTTT
>BMAC01000025.1:2721218-2771538 GCA_014905375.1 Phtheirospermum japonicum | reverse complement strand
TCGTCGCAGCAAAGTCGGGCTGGGGATTGAGAAACGATGGGTTGTTGGGTCGGCGACTGGAAGTCGGGCCGTGGTGTGGCGATTGGAAGTCGGGCTGTGGTGACGACTCGCAACGGAGGTAGACGGACGGGTTGGCGACGGTGGTGGAGGTTTCGGTTGCGGAGTTTTCCGGCTTTCGACTTGTTGGACGGAGGTGGGTTGGAACGGATGGCCATGGCTGCAGGTTCGAAAATGGGCTGGGGTTCCGGGCTTCGGCCTGGAGTTTGTGCTTGGCAGGGGTGATGGCTGACCTTGGTGAGGTTAGTTTCGTGTGGCGGCGAAGATAGCTGTGGTTGTAGGAATTTAGGTTGTTTTGGTTTATCAAGAATTTGGGAGAAAAACCATGAATTGTTTTGTTTACCTGTTTGTTTGTTGTGTTTTTGCTGCTTGCAGTAGGCAGAAAACGAGAGAAAATGTTGTTAGGTTTTGTAGTTGTTTGTGGTGTAGAAACAATGTCAAGAAAAATAGGGATAGGTGGATAAGGTTGATATTTCTTTATACTCCAATACAAAGTTTATTTTGAAATGATAGAGTTGGTGGGCTTGGGCTTGACATTGGACTTAGTTAAAGGGCTTGCTTAAAGTCCAAAAATCGAAAATAATTAATAACGACCCAATAGATTAACCGAATAATATCATAGCCGACTCAATAGTAATTTAGATAAATGAATAAATTTTAATAATTATAATAATTTCTTAAAAGTTGAGAAATATAATTTAAGCAAATAAATAAATAAATTACTAAATAATTATAATTGTTTCTTTAAAGTTTTTAATAGAATTTTTAATTGAAAACGAACTATATATTCGTTTTAAATAGAATTCTTAGATTCTTTAAAATTAAAATAGAAAACTCGTTTATGGCGACGAGCTTGGGATTAGGATCATATTTCTAATGCAAAATGATAAATAAAAATAAAAATATGAAAATGTGAATTTGATGCATGGGTGTTACATTATCACTTTGGGTAAACTCATAAGTTTTTGGGGTGCGTATATCCGCGCCCAATACTCAATTACATCAAAATCAAACTTAAAAAAACATAAAAAGACGACGCACCCAACAAATTTATTAATTCACCCAGTTAATAAAAATACAAAAATATTAAAACTACCTCTCATACCTTAAACACCTTAAAATATAATTCATCTTTTTCAATATCTACCGCCACCACCTTTTGTCGTCACCGCCACCACCACTTCTATCACTAACGTTGTTACTATCATTGCCGACGTCATCGCCGACTAGTGAAGTAAAAACAAAACACTCTACCACGTCAACATTACACGAAAAAGAAAAAAATGTCAAAATATGCATTCGTACCATATTTTCGAATGCGTTCACAAACAAATAATGAACATGCTCATGACGTTCGGAATTATGGTTCGAACGTCGTGGAGCACATTCAAACATTATTTCTAGATGCATTTGGAAATCTAATCCGAATTCGTTCGGAAAACCAGTAATAAACATGCTCATGGCGTTCAAAATTTTGGTTCGAACACCATGAAGCACGATTGAATTTTATTTTTGAATGCACGAGTTTTACTTTTTTTTTTCCTTCTTCTTCAGTGGAGATGACAGTGACGATGGCGGTATCAGCGGTAGCATGGAGGCACGACCATAGCAACACTTTTCTTTCTTTTTATTCTTTTTATTTTTTCGTTCTTCCATGGAAGTCGTGGTGGCGACGGCGACGGAGGTAGCGGCAACAGCAGGGGGTGGTTGTGGAGGGTTGAAGAAGATGATGTGTAGTTTGGGGTGTTCAGGATTTGAGGGGTAGTATTTGTATTTTTGTGATTTTTTTATCTGGGTGAACTAATAAATTTGAGGGGTTTGTATATCCGCATCCGTAAAAATATAAATTTTAGAGAAATAGACACGACAATAACAACTTTTGGTCGAGTGTTTTACACGCTTGAATAGGGCAACTAATCAGCATTACGTGTGCCCAAATAATCAAAGACTAAATTTGTTGGCGGTTCTGGCCGTCAAGCCATATTTAATTATTTCGTGGGTCTTATTTAAGGCAGATGCGGCATGAGTTGCTTTTTATGTTGTTGAATGTTACAAGAACGTCACTATGAGCCTGTTTGCACTAATATTCAAAATTGTTGATACGGTATTTCGAATATCAAATACTCATTTATTCTAAAATTCAAAATTCAAATAACCAACCAAAAATTTCTTTACAACTAAATAATTAAATATTAATAAATACAATATTATAATTTAAGATCATTCACTTTTCAGACATAATTTGACATCAAATACACTATAATAAGTAGGGGTGTAATCGAGCTGAGCCGAACATTGTCAGGCTCGAGCTCGAGCTCGAACGAGCTCAATTTTCTCAAGCTCGAGCTCGACTCATTTGAAAACTCGACAAACTCGAGCTCGGCTCGACTCGACTCGATTTACATAATATTAATAAAAAAAACCTAAAAAGCATAAAACAAAATACTTAATATTAATTTTATTATATAGTTAGGGTATATATGTAAATAAGTGGGTATAATAAGGATAAAATAGTAAATCTAGTAAAGATCGATTAGGCTCGCGAGCCTATCGAGTCAAGTATTACTGAGCTCGAGTTCGAGCTCGATACATAATCGAGTAGCTCGAGCTCGAGCTCGGCTCGATTAAACTCGAGTCGATTTCGAGCTTTTCTCGAGTCGATCCCGAATAACTCACGAGCCGGCTCGGCTCACTTACACCCCTAATAATAAGGGGCAATTCTCATATGATCCATTAGGTAAATATTTTATCCAATACTGTGAAAATATTAACTTCCCATATAATCTAAATTACTACATAAGAATACTACTTTACCCTTATTAATAATTTTTTTTTTCCTTTCAATTTTCTTTTTCTTTATTCAGCATTTGATACAACCAAAATTCATATTATTACATAACATTTCCATATCATTTAATACGATTTTGAATCCTATATAACAAATAAGAATTCTTAAAATTCACAAAATTCTAAATACCCTAAGATTTTGAATATCGGGATTCAGAATCCCAATGAATGTTATGTCAAAAAGGTCTATAGAAATTTTGGCATCGTAGCTTATGCTTGCTTATTCTTTAGCTTCCCTGTAAATGGACGGCTACAGTAATAGTATTTCCAAGTAAGGTCATCGCCACAACGACTATTGTAATTAGTTTATTGAGTACTAAATTATGTAGCTTTTGATTTTATCTAGAAAGACAATAATCTAATGACCATGTATTTAAACTAATAAGTAAAACTAATTAAACTAAATAATTTTAAATAACTTATAAGAGTAGGATAAAATCAATGGGATCTAGAGATTTCAATATAATGGTTTCAATTGGTATATTTATTCCAATCAAATAATATCAATTGAGTTTTTATTTCTCTTCTTTATAAAATATCATAAAAATTAATTAATTTCTCTCGCAAATAATTAAAATTGTAAATTAAATTAACACAAATTGGTTTTGCCACTCAACTCAACTCCAAAAGGATAAAAGACCAAATGTTTTAACAAATAATCATAAATTCCACAATTTTTGTGAGAATTTATGTCAAATATCAAAAACCTAGTATGAGCTTTATTATTCCGAATCAAGACAATACATGTTAAACATGTAGAAGTATTGACCAAAAGTTAAAATACTCAATCAATTCACGATATTTTATTAGGGTTTGAAATATATAAATCAATTATAAGAAATTATCTTGAAAACAAAGATATCAATCTACTCTCATGCCTCATAATCAAATAGTTTATAAGTCGAACATGGTGATTAGATGATTCATGCACGAATTAAATACAAACATGTTCAAATTATGGTAAAAATAAGAAAATGAAGGAGAAACGAGATGTAGATGTCGCCACGAATTTCATTATGTGTCTGAGCCTTCGTCGTTGATTATTCTCTTGGACTTGATTGGATTTGGTATTTTCCTCTCATTCTATGATTCTAATCTCCAAAAATCGGATTCCCTTCAATTGTGATGCATATGGGTCTTTTATAGGCTTTTTGCTTCCTTATTGGACGCGTAAAAAGCATTTCCTAGTCGACTCAGGTTGACAAGGCGATCTGACCATACACTGCATCGTGCATACCCTGTGTTTACCTAACCTATGTTTTCAGAGTATTTATCACTAAATAAGAATTAAAATGTAAAATTGGGAAGGCTTTGGTATCTTCATAAGAGATATATATATATCTATCCATTAGTGTTTGATAGCCGCTTGGGTCACCTTATTTGAACTTCGTACGAGAAAGTTATGACGTTAATACAAAAAATGATAATAATTTGCCCTACATGAAATTACAATTTTGTCTCCTATTCTCCTTTGACTTCCACGCCTTATCTTTACATCATTCATTTCTCGCTCACATGCACCATGTGATCCTTTGATTAGTTAGGAATCACGCATATTCCAACTAGCTCCAAAACTAGAGGTTAAGACTTAAAATTATACGAAACGAGTAAAGCGTATTTTCTTCCAAAAATATAGAAGTAATGCGTGTGACCATGATATTTGCACTTTTAATCTATAAAATACTACAAAATATATTTTCAGTACGTGTAAAATCACTTTTTAACATATGATTACTAAAATATAAACGATTTTGGATAAAAGAAGCAAATTTGTCAATTGTAGGATAAATACCTTATGCTAATTTTTTTAATTGTCATTCAGTCCAATAAAAGATGAAATTACCCTTGCATTATTAAGTGATAATTAAATAAATCAAATAAAATCGGGTATAATTAGGTGAATATTGGAGTATTTAATCAGAAATTGAGGGATTAAGTATAATAACGTGAGGAAAATTAATATTTACCAAGATTTTTTTTTGAGGTGAATAATCTCGGTCGAGTGGACTTTTCGATAAATTTTCCTTAAATTATGGAGTATATGATATATTTTCATTTTTTTTCTTGAAAAATATATTTTCAATATTTTTGTTGTTTTTTAAAACAATTACGCAACTACTAGACCTTCTATTCTTCTCACGTAAGTTGTCAAACTTTTCAAACACAATTCATATTTCTAAAGTGAAATTTTATATTTTTGAATAATTATTTATATTGTTTTGAAAAGTGTGACTATTTAACTTAAGAATTATGAATTTTTACTTATAAAACATTATCCTTTGACGTAACTGACGCGAGTTATCTGTTTTTATGTGTGAATTTATGTTCAAAGGTTCAAAATGGTTATTTGAGATTTCTCCATATAAATGTGAAGGAAAAAAATATGAAGATATGTGGAAATTTCTACTCACAATAGAAGAGCTTGTTTCCTGTTGGAATTCTTAATATTGCTATTCAAAATCACGTGGTATTCATAATCTTGTGAATAATAAGAATTTTTATTTGTTTTAGAATTCTGAATCCTTTTTTTTTACTGTAGATGTCAAATTATATCTTAAAAGTGGATGATAATGTATTATTATATTGTATTGATATCAAATCATGCTGAAAAGTGAGTGATGTCTTATTATAATATCGTATTTAGTAGTATTTAATTATTTAGTTGTAAGAAATTATTGATTGAGTATTTAATTTTGAGTATTTGATATTCAAATATCGAATCTAATATTTCGAATGCTAAAACAAACAGACTCTAACACTTTTAGCTAATACTAGACCACCTTAAAAGTCTTGAACATCTTAGAATTCCACAAGATTTGGGATATTTATTGAAAATTGTGTACTTTTTATCAAGATTCATTCCAAACTAAAACCAAATTTGTCAATTGCATGGTAAATGATGGAGTGTAATTAGTTGGGAATGAATCTTGAAAAAAAAAAAATCTTTTTTGAAATTTTAATTAAAAGGAAATAGATTCTCAATCTTGAAGGCGTTGGATGATTTGTTCGTTTTGAAATTAAATTTCGTGATTAATTAAAATTTTTTTGTGAGACTTTCGATCTTCTCCGATTGAAATTACACTCCCTTAATTTTTAAATGTTCAACTTTAAACATTGATTTTACTCATCCAAATATAAATTTGTAATATATATATATATATATATATATATATATATATATATATATACTACGTTTATCTATTTTAATTTAGATTAGGAATATGACACTCGTTTATGAAACTAACGACCCATCCATATCTATCTATCTATCTATCTATCTATCTATCTATCTATCTATAGGGTTGAATTCAAATGAGAAATACTACCTACATGGGCAAAAAACTGTGATAAGAACTGATCAACAATCTCTCAAGTACTTGTTGGATCAGAAGGAGATGACATCAGTCCAACAAAAGTGGATAACCAAGCTGTTAGGTCTGGATTATGAGATACAATATAAGAAAGAGCTAGAAAATAGAGCAGCTGATGCTCTATCAAGAAGGGATCAGGATGACACTGAGTGTTGTACCATTATTACCATTACTCCTAACTGGATGAAGGAGGTTTCTCAGAGTTACACCAATGATGACATGTTCCAGAAAATTATAGCTGCCAACACCATTGACCTAACTGCTTTTCCAGAATTCACTATCATTGGGGATCTTATAAGATACAAAGGCAGACTATGTGTGGGTAAGGATCATGACCTTAGGAGGGTAATATTGACAGCTATGCATAATTCTACTATGGGGGCATTTAGGGATATAGGGCACATATATGAGGGCAAAAAGGGGGTTTTATTGGTCAAATATGAAGGCGGATATCACACAGTGCGTAAAAGAGTGTGAGGTATGTTAGAGGAATAAGCCAGATCATGGGGCTTATCCTGGGTTTTTACAACCATTGCCCGTTCCAGAACATGCTTGGAGCATATCTTTATTGATTTTATTGAAGGATTACCCAGGTCACAAGGAAAGAGTGTCATACTTGTGATTGTGGATAGGCTGACAAAATATGCTCACTTTCCTGCCCTATCACACCCTTTCACTGCTCTTACTATGGCTACTCATCTTCTTGATACTATCTACAAGCTGCATGGTCTGCCATTACATATTGTCTTTGATAGAGACAAAATCTTCAACAGCACCTTTTGGAAGGAACTATTTAGGTTAATGGATGTACATCTGAACATGTCAACTGCATATCACCCCCAAACAAATGGTCAGACTGAGAGGGTCAACCAGTGCTTGGAAAAATAATTAAGGTGTATGGTGCATCATAACCCTAAGGGGTAGGTTAAGTGGTTAACTTTAGTAGAATTTTGGTACAATACATCTTAAAAACAACTCCATTTGAGGCACTGTATACCCCACCTCTTACATCGGTGGGGCAGTATTTGGGAACTCAGATTAAAGATGTAAGACAGTTAGTAAACCAAGGGGAGACAACTAAGCACATTATCAGAGAGAATCTACTGCAAGCACAACAAAGAATACAAGTGTATGCAAACAAGCATAGACAAGAACATAATTTTGACCGAGCATTGTTCGACACTTCGACTGACTTTTGATCTCTTCTCGGTGATCGATTATTCATGTTTTCGACCTCCAAAGTCGGTTGGAGTTTTTATTTCTTTCATCACAAAGCTTGCTCATCGTGCCTACCATGGTGGTTGTCATCGCCCGCTTTTGCTCTTGGAGAACACTAAGGCGTGGCACGATCGTAATTTATTTCTGGATCCCGGATAACATCACTTTGTAAGTCGTCGAGCAAAAGACGTTAAAAATTGCGCTTCTTGGGAGGTAACCCAAGGTATCGTTTTTTTTAGCTTAATTAAAAAAGGAAAAAAAAATCATTTTTGTACATATTTTTGTTTTTGAATAACTTGAGTTGGATAGTGTGGTAATGGTTTGTTGAGTTGTGCAGGAAAAGTGTGGAAAATGATGCTTTTCCAGGACATCCGATCGGACGAGAGGAATTGACCGGTCGGACAAAGCACACTGGATTGTTGTCCGACCGGAGTGGTGCAGTGACCGGTCGGATGGAGGCAACAGACTTACTTGAAACCATCGCTCCATTTGTAGAGTTCTATCTTTCCCTCTGGACGGCATGGACATTTGGGCGGGCCCAAGCCCCAGTATTGTATCACTTTCTATCCCAACTCTCGTTTTTCATTTTTATTGATTTTGTTTGATTTTTCTGTTATGTGTTTTGTGCTTGAGTGTTTGTTTAACCATTCGACTAACTATTCGCATGATAATTGATTCGACGTTCTCCTTTTTCCTTGTATGGATATGTATAATAGCAATGCGTACATTGCTTACTTTTGTGTGTGGGTGGGTGGTGGTGGGGGGGGAGGGATAGTCTATGCATGCGTAGTCATTTTGGTCGAATGGTTCTGTTTGAGTCCTTCTTCGTGACGATGTACGAATAAACTAATTATTTTCATCGACGTTTGTTGAGATTATTCCCATGCTAATTTGTGTTTGTACTGGCTTGCCTGTCGGAATCATGTATTGTGTGATCTATCGTTGGAGTCTTTTGAGCTTGTTTAGTGCAAAATTTCTCAAAACTTACTTATATGTATATTTTAAAATAACACTTAGTCGTTAGCAATTTTGCGAAGCTTTTTAAAACTCGATCACCTTGTTTTCAAAAGTTTGAATAAAACCCTAGTAAGGAGCCTTGTGTGTTTATCAACATTTCATACTTTGATTTGATAAGTATTTTGAGAAGTCTCTAAAGTTGCATGTGTACATTTGGTGTTGGAAATGACGATAGGTACATATAAAACCTGTTTCCGGCCTTATTCATAAATAAAAACCACTAAAATTCCCTAATGAGCCCCCTTGAGCCTTTATCCTGTCTCTTTGTTAGCCACGAGCATTATTGTAGCTCTTATTTCGTTTAAGTTTGTGAATTGAGAGTTTTATTTATCATTGGTTAATGAGATATGACAATTTTAGAGTGGGAATTAGTGGGATACTATTATAAAATAAAAAATAAAAAAAAGGGAAAAGAAAAAGAAAAAAAAAAAGAGAAAGAAAGAAAAAAAAAAAAAAATATATATATAAAAAGAAAAAGCAAAAAATAAGTAAGGGTGCTTAAGTTCATAAGAGAATCTACATGTTAAAAATAAAGCCTATTTATAAAGGCAAAATATTTGGGTTTTGGGGTTTAAAAATAGCCTTAGCTATAAAAGGCTAAAGATAATGGCATATGGTTATTTGGGAAGAATGAGGAGCAAAATTATGCTCTATGCTTAAAATGTTGGATTGAGTGAGTTATTGATTGCGTTTGTTCGTAAGTTAGCCACACATCTTTATATATGACATACCTTACCAAAGAGCCTACATTACAACCCTAGAAAGTCCTCATCCGGTTCTTGACTGATGTGCACACATATGCAATGTACAAGACTTTAATTTTCACGAGTCGTTGAATTCATTGAAAGATTATGAAATATTTTCCTTGATACTTCTCATTCCTTTCCCCCAGTATATATACAACGTATATGCCTAACAAAAGACTTGACTGTAGGCTACCAATTAGGAAACTATATACACTATACCAAATATAAGCTAAAGCTATTTAAACTATGTTTGACTAAAATATTTACAATATATTTAACACCCCCCCGCAGTCGTAGCAGGAGGCCGGCGAACGCTGAGACGGTCCCGAAAATCCTAAAATAAAATTAGCGGAAGACCTTTGGTGAAAATATCCTCTATCTGATATCGTGATGGCACATGAAGAACCCGTACTTGTCCGCGCGCAACCTTCTCACGGACAAAATGGATATCCATTTCAATATGCTTCGTACGTTGATGTTGAACTGGATTCCCGGATAAATAAATAGCACTCACATTATCACAATACACAAGAGTAACTTTTGGAACCGGGCAACGTAACTCCAAGAGTAAGTTTCGAACCCAACATGAGTCGGAGACCACATTGGCCACCCCACGATACTCGGCCTCGGTACTTGACCGAGACAATGTAGGTTGTCATTTTGATGACCAAGATATCAAGTTATCACCCAAAAATACGCAGTAGCCAGAAGTAGATCGTCTCGTGTCAGGGCACCCTCCCCAATCGGCATCAGTGTATGACACCAGAGTAGAAACAGAAGAGCAATATAGATGAAGACCGAAATCCAATGTACCCTAAATATAGCGAATAATCCGTTTGAGAGCGGACATATGATCAACCCTCGGATCATGCATATGAAGACAAACTTGTTGCACGGCATAAGAGATATCAGGCCGTGTAAAAGTGAGATACTGAAGGTCCCCTGCAAGACTTCGATATAGAGTAGGATCATCAAATGGAGCACTAGAAGTAGCACTAACCTTTGATTTCGTATCAACAGGGGTAGTGGAGGGCTTACACGAAGCCATCCCAGCCCGATCTATTATTTCTTCGGCGTACTATTGCATTGTGAAAGAAACATATTGCCCTTATGTCAAGTCACCGCAATACCAAGAAAATAATTCAGAGGGCCAAGATCCTTCATAGCAAATTCAGAGCTAAGAAGAGCCATTATAGAACGCCGCAGTGCATCGGAAGAAGCAGTGAGAATAATGTCATCAACATATAATAAAATAAAAGCCATATCCAACCCTTTGCTGAAGATGAACAAGGAATTATCACATTTGCTATTAACGAACCCAACGGACAAAACATAATCGGCAAAGCGCTTATACCAAGCGCAGGGTGCCTGTTTGAGACCATACAATGACTTACGTAAGAGACAAACATAATCGGGATGATCACAGTCCCTATAACCCAATGGTTGATGCATAAAAACTGTTTCCTGTAACTCTCCATGAAGAAAAGCATTTTTGACATCCAATTGATGTATAGGCCATGCTTTCGAAAGAGAAATACTAAGGACAATGCGGATGGTATCCGGCTTCACCACCGGACTAAACGTCTCACCACAATCAATGCCAACCTGTTGTGTTTTGCCATCACCTACAAGACGGGCTTTATGCCTCTCAAAAGTACCATCAGATTTAACTTTATGAGTGAAAATCCACATAGAACGAATTACATTAACATGCGGTGGACGGGGCACCAATTCCCATGTCTTATTTTTAATAAGAGCATCATATTCATCATCCATGGCCATTTTCCAATTAGGATCACGAAGAGCCTCGATCGGATTTCAAGGTAAAGGAGACCTCTCAACCGCGGTGTGCATGGAATATTTTTTATTAGGCTTATATATTCCATGCTGGCTACGGGTCATGACCCTAGGCTGTTGGGGAGAAATATGAGGAGGAGATGGACCGATTTGTGTGTGGGCAGGAGGGATTGGTGATGATGTTGGGCCAATAGGGGAGGTAGGCCCACTAGGCGTAGCGGCCCGCTGAGCAGACTAGACCAGAGGATGGGCCAGAGGCGGGCGGTTTGGGCCAGGAGGAGACGAGGGGGTTGCGGACGGTCCATGATTGGGGTCACTGGGCAAGTCGGGTGGACCAGAAGACGTGAGATGATGAACGACATACGGGGAGAATCCATCGTCAAGAAAATCATAAGTATGGGATTTTGGGGAAAGCAAATTAGAAAAAGGGAATTCATGCTCATCAAACAAGACATGGCTACAAATAATAATTTTATGAGCTGACAAATCATAACACTTGTAGCCACGATGGTTGGTTGGATACCCGAGGAAAACACAAGGAGTAGACCTTGGTTGCAACTTATGAATAGTCGTAGACGGAATGAGAGGGTAACACAAACACCCAAAAACCCGGATATGATTATAAGAAGGGACTTTTTGGTAAAGAACCTCAAGTGGAGACTTATTGCCCAATAGTTTACTTGGAAGCACATTAAGAAGATAAGTGGCCATTTGGAGAGCATGATGCCAAAATGAAGGGGGAAGAGATGCATGAGCAAGAAGAGTACGAGACATATTGTTTATGGTCCGAATTTTGCGTTCGGCCTTCCCATTTTGAGAAGAAGTGTGTGGACAAGAGAGACGAAATGACATGCCATTAGTTTTACAGAAATTCCAAAAAGAATTATTATCAAACTCCCTACCATTATCACATTGCACATTTTTGATATTACGCTCAAATTGAGTAGAAATATGGGCTTTAAAGGCCAAAAAAATATCATATACATCAGATTTATGACCTATAGGAAAAGTCCATAAATATTTCGAAAAATCATCAAGAAATAACACGTAATATCGATGTCCCGAAGAACTCAAAACAGGAGAGGTCCAAAGATCACTATGTAAAATATCAAATGGCAAAGTAGTATTCGAAGAAGAAGAAACAAACGGCAGCTTAATATGTTTACCAAGAACACATGAACCACAAATACTCGAAGTAGAAAACTTATTAAAATCAATGTTTTTATTCTTCCTAAGCACATCTAAGATATGAGACCCCGGGTGACCCAAACGATTATGTCAAAGCGCAAGAGAGATGGCGGCAAAGGTAGAAGATGAAGCTTGATTGGTGAGAGACGAGGAAAGAGGATAAAGGTCGCCTTGGCTATGACATCTCATTATTGACATCCTCGTCCGATAATCCTTCACAGAAAATCCAAAAGGATCAAACTCCACAGATACCGAATTATCTTTTGTAAATTTTCTAACGGAAATGAGATTTTTAATCAATTTAGGAGCATGAAGAACATTTTTAAGAGATAGAGATTGACACGGGGGAGACACAGTCGTGTGACCATAGCCAAGAATTGGAATAGTGTGACCATTACCAACAACAATATTATTATTAGAATGATTGCTCAAATTAAAATACGACGTGAGGTTACCGGTAGAGGAAGTCATGTGAGATGTAGCACCGGTGTCCATGTACCATGACGGGTCGGGCGGGTTAAGCAACATGGTGTGCATTGCTGCCTCGATGTCGGTGGGAGCATACGAACCAGACGGCCCATGAGAATTAGGCGATGGTGTTTGATGGACATAGGCCTGCTGAAATGGGCATGGGCCGAGCACCCCGGCCTGGCGCTGTGGAGGGGTATTGGGCCTGGCCCATCCTTGATTTGGGAATGGACAAGGAGGAATGGTCCAGGCTGGATTATACCACCCCCATGGAGAAGCTCGCTGCTGCTGTTGCGAAAAAAATTGCTGCTGCTGTGGTGAAAAAAAGAGCCCACCGTGGCCACCAGAGGACTGCCCCCGACCACCTCCTTTTCCACCGRYYGAGTACCRKCCACCACCGGCGTTCTTCCGACTACCCCCGGTGTTGCGCYGACCACCACCAAAATYTTGTGCGCCAGTTTTTCCCTTCGAATTTACTAATTTATCAGATTGCGGGGACCCATCGACAAACGAAGCGGCTAGCAAAGCAGAGTCTGTGGCTGCGTCTTTGGCCAGCCCGGCCTCCTCAAGAGTGAGCATAGATCGAGCCTTGTAAAAGGGAGGAAGGGGGTTACTTTGACGGATCAACGTACCCACTCCGCGGTACGGGTGTGTAAGACCCCMAACCAATTGTAATACCATWCGACTGTCGGACACCGGAGCCCCAACGTTCTTCAATTGATCGGCGAGCGATTTGAGATKYTGACAATAAGATGAAACGTTCGGGAAATTCRCCAWAGAAGTAGTGGAGAASTCTTGCTCYAAGGYAACGGCACGAGAGTGTTGATTATCTTGAAATATATCACGCAACCGATCCCAAGCCTCCATAGCCGTCGAGTCGGGAACAATAATGGTGTGTAGCAAGTCATTAGAAATGGTAGCATAAATCCACAAAAGAACCGTGGCATCTAACGTTGACCATAACTCCTTCTCTTCCTCAGTAGAAGGAACCGTCTCCTTGCCTTTGGCCGGAGGAATGATATGATCAATCACCTTGGTGGACCGGGCGTGAATCTTGAAGAGTTCCGCCCATGTCGAAATTTGAACGTTTTCCATTTCAAGGACAATGGAAACATGATTCTTGATGTTCGATACGGCAAGAGCCGGATGAAAGGAAGATTTTTGTGAAGCCATTAGAGAAGAGAAGAAGGAGCGAAAGAGAGGAAGGAACGATGGGAAAGGAGCGCAGAGCTAGGGCAAGCGGAAGGCATAGAAAGTCCCTAGACAAACTGATACCATGAAAGATTATGGAATATTTTCCTTGATCCTTCTCATTCATTTCCCCCAGTATGTATACAGCGTATATGCCTAACAAAATACTTGACTGTAGGCTACCAATTAGGAAATAATATACACTATACCAAATATAAGCTAAAGCTATTTAAACTATGTTTGACTAAAATATTTACAATATATTTAACATGCACGTTTATGTTGATCCGAGCGTATACACTTACCTTTTGGAAAACACGAGCGAATGAGTGCACTATTATATATATTTCCCTTTTGTGAGGACGCATTCTTTTGATTTCAAGGTGAAAAGGTAACACGAGCTTAGCTTAAGAGTTTTCGATGGAAGTGTTTATATTTGTAAAATTATATTGTATGCACAACATGACTCTTTGATCTAGCTACTTTCATGCTTACGTGGTTTTGATTCTTTCGTTTGTTCGAGGACGAACAAACCAATAAAGTATGGGGTGGTTGACTCGCACGTATTTGTCACGATTTTTGTATATTTTGAGTCATGTTTGAGTCTTTTTACCGTCTTCTTAGGTTAAGAATAAGCTATTTTGTATATTTTTGCATTCTTTTGCCTTTGCTTAACTTTTCGACTTTTCATCCAATAACTGGTCATTTTGGACCATTTTTCTTGTTTTTCTCTTACAGCTGAGTCACTTGGCACAACCGAGAGATGAATACAAAGGAGTCAACGCTCAAAACAGCCAAAAGAACACTGGTCCCGATCGGATGTCTTGAATCTCCGATCGGACTGACTAGTGAAGTGCATACCTAGGGCTGCAAACGAACCGAGTCGAGTCGAGCATTCACGATTTCGAGCCAGGATTGACTGTTTTTTATTTGTGCTCGAGCTCGACTCGGCTCGAAAGATTGCTGCTCGAGCTCGGCTCGACAAGGAAATGAGCATGCTCGAGCTCGGCTCGAGATCGACTCGACAATGCTCGGCTCGACAAAAGCTCGAGCTCGGCTCGAGTTTTTTAGTTTTAAATCTAATAAAATTACGTTATTTTTGTAATTAATACTATTAAATAGGGGTATTTTAGTAAATTCATACATAATCGAGCAGCTCATCGAGCTCGCGAGCTTATTAGTGATGTGCTCGAGCTCGGCTCGTTTGTGAGCTCGAGCTGCTCGAGTTTGACCGAGCTCGAGTCGAGCTTTGACTCGAGCTGCTCGCGAGCGCTCGTGAGCCGCTCGACTCGTTTGCAGCCCTATGCATACCGGACGGACGAACTGACGCACCGATCGAACCCACGGGAAGACACTTCTGTCCGATCGGACAAGACCTACGTTCGATCGGACAAGTACGTTACGCATGCAGATTTCTGGAAATTGTCAGTTACGAAACGGCCAAACTTGTTTAAAAACTGCAGAGGAGGCTAGGGTTCGAAGAGAATTCGGTCCTAGAGGCTGGAGATAGGTTAGAGAGGCCACCAATACCCAAAGGTGGAGAGATTTGACACATCTCTCACACCTCTTGCATAAATCCGTACGACCCCGTATCAAGGTTCAGTTCGCAATAACTTCCGCTCGTGGCTAGGGTTCTGGGGTCATGACAATCCTTGGGATTCTACGCAGCTCTCGGAGTGATTTCGTTCATCCTCTTCGCTCGTTGAAAATAGTTCAACGATTAGTAATTTCTGAACTCGTAACTTTGACGTTTTCGTAATAGTTTAATTTGAAATTTGTTATGAATAGTTGGAGAACATGTTGGATGATGTTTCGTTGATCGCTAGTTAAAGAATTGGCTATTCGTAGTTTTATTATTGTGCTTTGGTTATTGATGTTGGTTGAACAATTGTTTTGGATTGAGAATCAACTTGTGATTGATTTAGTTACACTCTTGAAGCATCTTAGTATTTAAATTGTTACAAATCTTGTTGAGCATTTGAGATAATTTCGTAGATGGCGTAGTGATAGAATCATTGTTGTTCTTTGGATTTTAGAGTCATTTGATTGATAGCGTTAGTAATTTTACGATTGTTAGTATGATGCATAGCAATTCGTATTTGGTTCACGTTGGTCACTTTTCTTATAACTTGTCGAGAGGTTGACACCCTCGAGACAAGAAGAGTCTCGTTTTTAAGCTTATTAAAGTTAAAACATTTCCAAAACCCAATTGACCGTGTGTTTTAGATAGACTTGTGATATTAATATAATAAACATCGTTAAAATCCGATTCCCATTCCTCGAGAGATCGACCCGAGTTAACTCACTAGTCTACAAGTGACCCCATTCTCTTGCGGGCGAACTTAAACCCTTTTCATACGTAGACACGTACTGGTTAACCGGTAATTAATTTTGAAAAACATAAAAGTTCGGCTCAAAGAGAAAACCTTAATTCAAACGAAGAAAGTGATAAGAATGGGATCTTTGGAATGTACAAGCCGGGCTATGAGTATGTGGATGAAGAGGGCGGATCCTAGTACCAAGACGGACAAGAGTGATGGGTCGAATATTATAGATAAGGTTGTGCTTGGAGATTTAATGAATTTGTGGGCCAATTATTATAGATAGGTTTAGGCTTGAGTACTTAGTTATTTTGTTATGCAAAAGCCCAAAGTGTGGGACTTTCTAGAAAGGGGTATATTAGTAATTTCATTTAAGTGGCCCTAACTACATGTTGTTATTTGAAGGAGAAGAATACGAAAAATGAGGCAAGCATTTATAATTTCATCATCGGATTCTTTCTCTCTCTCCTCTCTCATCTACATACTTCCTCCCCAAGCATTCTTGTTCTAATAGTTTACATCCTAATTAATTACAAATTAATTACAGAAAAATACATAAAATACAAGCGAACACAACAGTGGATTATATTTTAAATGTGCAAAATAAAAATATAGGGTTTATTTTAATTTTATTATATTTTTATATTTCTTTTAATTCTCAAAAATATCGAGGGGTCGGAATTCCTCTTGGTGATGCCGAGGGCATTTTTTTAGCCTCGATAATACTTTTGAGGGCTTTATATTCTTCTTGATATTATCGAAGGGTTTTTCCGTTCGTTATATATTCCCTTGAAAATCCTTCGTCATTGCCTTCGTTAATAATGGCGGTAAATGTTGACGCCGATTACCGAAGGTTTAGAGGGTTTCGTTATCGAAGGTTTAAACCCTTGATAAATATTGCCCTCGGTATTACCGAGTGCATGCTTGCTTTCGGTAATCCACTTTTTTTTTTTTGAAGTGAATTTCACTTCATATTTGCCATATATTTAGTTTATAATAGCATACACAAAACAAACTAAAATTATTAATAGTCAAAATAATTAGACATCAATGTTTTTATGATTTATAATGTGGTGTGCAAAACTATAAATAAACATACTATTTTACGAGTTACCAATCGAAAGCCAATGAGAACGACAACTCTACAAATATAATAATAAAAATATTATGTTCAAAAAAAAAAAAATCAAATAATACATACTTATTGATTCAATTAATTAAAATTAATAATAACACTAGTATTCAATTGCATATTTATGCATCATGAGCTCCGTTAATCACACGTTATAAAGTACTAATTTGAAATATTTAACCAAATTACCAAATACAATTTTCAAAATCCCATTTTCTCAAACAATTAATTCTTCTCTAGCCTATTATTTATAACATATTGTGGAGTTCATATTGATGGAAAGAATAAATGGTCTTCAATATAAGACCAATGGCAATTTGAAAAAAAAACAAAAAAAAACAAGAAAAGGCAAGACAAAGAATTACTATTGTATAATGAAAATGTTATGGCTGGAAAATAAGTTGAGCGGGTTTATTTGGATTAGACTGTATAGGGATTATGAATGTATTCAAATTTTGAGTATTCAAAATTTGGTTAATAGTACGAATAGTTTGTTTGTTGTATGTTTCATAATTATTTTATTTTTATTGTATATATTGTTATGTCTGAAAAATTAATGATAATATATTTTTATAGCATACTTGATATCAAATATTTTTTTAAATGAATTATATTATATTTTTATATTTTATTTAGTAATAAATAGTTATTCAAATATAATCATGATGGAATAAAATATATGAGTGTGGATTATGTGTAAAAATTTTATTTATTGAGTATTGAAAAGTTAAATTCAAAACAAATAATATTGATATACAAAATCACAATACGATTATTAGACTAATTCCAACAAATTTTTTAATTCTCACTCCCTAAAATAACTATCTTTATTTTTTTAAACTCTCTAACTCACTTACTCCCTACTTATACCAGAGCCCTATTGTATAGACCCTCTATTTCAGTTTTATTCCAACAACTCCCTACTTATGATCTATTTATCATACATTTATAGGAATTTACTTAAAAAAATAAAAAAAAATAGTAATAGGAAGTCAAGTTTGACTCTCTACATGTAGAGAGATTAAATGAAAATGCAACGAGCTCCTACTTTAAGGAGTCTTTATAAGAAGGCTATTAAAGCAAATCTTATTATTTCGACTTTCTAAATTGATTAAGAAGTCATTATAGAAAGTATCTTAGAGATAGTCTTAGGGTCCTAAAACAAACACCTCCTGAGATAAGTATTATCTCACGTCATTCGGACTTGTATTAAAGGTAATTTGGTGGATTAGATGCATTGCGCATAGTTATTTACATAGATGTGATATTTAAATTATATCTGCTCTTTAAAAGGAGATAGTTCTTTTTACATATGGGTTTATAATTTTTGGGAAATCTTACAGTACATTTACTTTGACATACTTCATGTATTTAAAATTATTAATTTATTTCAGTACATAAAAGTTAAAATGATCTAACGATTAGAATTACATAGAAATGGTTCCCTAGAGCATGTTTGGACTAATATTTATTGAAATTTTGAATTCTGCTATTCAAAATTTTGGGGCATTCAAAATTATGTGACTAGTAAAAATTCTTATTTGTTATAAAATTCAGCACCCTTTTAACTTTTTACTGTATGTTAAATCATGAATGAAAAGTCAGTGATAATATATTATTATATTGTATTTGATATTAAATTATGTTCGAAAAGTGGATGATAATGTATTATTATATTATATTTAGTAATATTTAATTATTTAATTATAAAATATTTTATTTGAATATTTGATTCTTGAATATTAGAACAAACAAGTACTCAATAATTCGAATCCAAATTCAGGATTTAGAGTTCTAGGCCCAAACAAGCCATTAAAAATACTGTATAAACTTCCCTTAATTTTATATCCTATCAATAAGTAGTTTGATATCGGGTCAAGAAATTTAATGGAACTTCGGATATAATCTACTTTAATGCTCTTTCAAAAAAAAAAAACAAAAAAAAAACAAGTGATCAATTTAAAATTAATTTTATTGGCACGAGTCCAACAATAATTCTTTGTATGATGATTTTATGTACATTAGTTTTAATATGCCTGCTAGATCAATAGCAATATTGATTTGATTTGATTTGATTATGTTGATTGGGTTTTTATTATTATTTTCTAGCAATATTATTTTTATTTTCTTAAAAAATAAAAAGATACATATATTTGATATGTGTGTTTAGGATAATTAATTAGATTTTAAAGGGAATTTGAATATGGAAAATAATGATAGAATAAAGAAAATAGAATTATCTTTTCCCAGACCCAAGCTTTAAGTTGAATAGTCCCACCACAAAGTTCATAAAATAGACCATATATTCTCACATGTAGTTTGGATGGTTTAGTAAACTGTGATGGGTTTGCAGTTAACAACATTTGAATACTTGTAATCTCCTGTGCGTGCTGCCTATAAGTAGCACTTCACAGTCAATATTCTACACCACCTATTTTTCTTTAATCAATAATGCGACGGCGTTGACCAACGACTTTTCTGTCGATCCCCCCAACTTGCTCCATTATTCCATACAAGTTGCTGAGGCTTTTCCTTTTGCTGTATATAATACTAACAATAACAATATAATAAATTAATAATTGCTGTAAATAATTACAATACCAATATAATATAATGAACGCACACAATCATCTTCACCCACTATATGAATGAAATATTTGGTTTTCCTCTTTAAAAAAATAACAATACAATAATTTAAAAAAAAAAATGCGTTTGAATGTCGAATGTACAGTTCAAGATACCTGATATAGACAGCACTCCATAATCCCCAAGTAAAAAATATCTAAACATTATCTGATTCTGAGTTTTGTTGAGATTTGAGAAGGCAGACAACTTTCAATAATTAAAACATTCAACGCTCCTACTATATTCAAACAATATTATAATCAATATTACGTTCCCATCATATACATCCATTTCCATCTCCATTCAACGAACTATTCCATCTTCCACATTCATTTCCATCAAATCACAACTCGCATCGTCCCGGCAATGCGCCTCGATCAGTTCGTGCCGCCAACGTTGTAACTTTGAAGAACTCACATTCTCCTCCCCCAAAACATCACAAAAAATGATTAATACCCGATTAATTTCTTCAATTTCCATCTTTCTCATCTTATGTTTCCCAATAGTCCTCGCCCAACAACCTTACATCCGAGGGGCGACCGCAACATGCGATAGCACGGACAACTCGACCTCCATCCTAGGCTACACCTGCAACGGCGTACGGCCCACTTGCCAAGCCTACCTCACTTTCCGCGCTCAACCGCCCTTCAACTCCGTCCCCACCATATCTGCCCTCCTATCAGCCAACTCGTCCCAACTAGCCCAACTCAACTCAGTTGGCGAACACGCAACGTTCGAAACTGACCGAACCGTCCTCATCCCCGTAACATGCTCTTGCTCAAGCCAACACTCTCAATCCAACACCTCTTACACCGTCCGCCAGAACGATACGTATCTCAACATCGCCAGCATCACTTTCCAGGGCCTATCCACCTGCCAGGCCCTCCAGGCCCAAAACACAATTCCGGCCCAAGGTTTACTTCCCGGCAATCAAATCAATGTCCCGCTGAGATGCGCGTGCCCGACACGAAACCAAATCGACACCGGCACAAATTATCTATTGAGCTATTTAATCGCCCCGAACCAGTTCCTTTCTACGATCAGCGCGCAATTTGCGGTCAGTATTAGCCAAATCCGAGCAGCCAATGGATTATCCGAAACAGAGACTAACATTTACCCATCGACTACCCTTCTAATCCCTCTCCGGGATCCGCCGACTAGTACTCAAGCCACCGCGCCTCAGCCGCCGCCGCCTCCGGCGGCGGCCGTTCCGCCTGTTTCGCCGCCGAGCGGCGGCGGATCGAACAGGACGTGGATATACGTTCTCATCGGCGTTCTGGGCGGGGGTTTTCTCCTCGGGACCCTAATTTTCTGTTTGTTTTTTAATAAAAAGAAGAAAAAACTCGAACCGGCCGTATCATCTGAGTCTCAGAGGTTCGAATCCGTTGAAAAATCGCTGACCAAAGAATCAAACGACGAAGACGACTCGCGGGACTTTCTAGAAAGTATTTCGAGCATAGCCCAATCGCTTAAAGTCTACACTTTCGCAGAGATTAAATCCGCAACGGACGATTTTAGCCCTAATCACCTGATTAAGGGATCAGTTTACCGCGGCACGATCAACGGCGATCTCGCCGCCATCAAGAGAATGAACGGTGACGTGTCGAAGGAAATCAACCTGCTGAACAAGATCAACCATTTCAATCTCGTCCGTCTATCCGGCGTCGCTTTCAACGAGGGCAATTGGTATCTCGTCTACGAGTACGCCTCCAACGGGTCCCTCCACGATTGGATTCTCGAAAAAAAGATTATAATGAATTGGAACCAAAGGCTACA
This sequence comes from Phtheirospermum japonicum, assembly GCA_014905375.1. Classification (NCBI taxonomy): domain Eukaryota; kingdom Viridiplantae; phylum Streptophyta; class Magnoliopsida; order Lamiales; family Orobanchaceae; genus Phtheirospermum; species Phtheirospermum japonicum. The sequence continues at coordinate 2,749,784 of BMAC01000025.1, read as the reverse complement.
AATCGCTGTCGACGTGGCCGCGGGCTTAAACTATCTCCATTACTACACCTCGCCGCCTTACGTCCACAAAGACCTGAACAGCGCCAACGTGCTCATCGACCGCGACTTCAGGGCCAAGATCGCGAATTTCGGCCTTGCGAGATCGGCTGAGGGGCAGGAAGGTCAATTTGCGCTGACGAGGCACATTGTCGGGACGAAGGGTTACATGGCGCCCGAGTACTTGGAGAACGGGGTCGTTTCGCCGAAGCTCGACGTGTATGCGTTTGGGGTGCTTTTGCTGGAGATTCTTAGTGGAAAAGAAGTTTCTACTTTGGTGTATGCGTTTGGGGCGAATGTGCAATTATCGGATGTTTTGACTCCGGTTTTGTCGGAAGACGAGAGTTTGACGAGCCTCATGGATCCAGCGTTGGAAGGGGAGTATCCTAAGGAGCTTGCGCGTGTGGTGTTCGGATTGATCGACAGTTGCGTCAAGAAGGATCCATCGGATCGGCCGAGCATGGATGATGTTTTTCAGACACTGTCGAGGATTTCGACTACTGCAGTGTCCGGTGAATGGGCGATTAGTATGTCGGAAAGTCAGACTAAGCCTAGATAAGGTTATTGCAGAGCATTTTAAGTTTCTATATTTTCGTCGGCTTTTTAATGTCTATAATACTACATGTATTGTAAAAAAAAAAAAAAAAAATTTAAGAACTGAACTATAAATATGAGAATTTTATTTTTTTGGTCTTTTTTTTTCAATCTTAATTGCAAAACATTTATTGGGACAATTCCTGAAGGATAATTTACGTGAAAAAAATATATTGTCTAAAGATATCCTCCCACAAGTCATGGAGGGTACATATTTGAAATTATAAAGGTTAGCAAGTTTTTTCTTTTTATTATTTATTAATTTTATTAATGAACCTAAATTTGATTGCAAGAGTAATTTACATTGTACACGAAGAGTAAAGTATATGATGCTCCTCAGGCATAGCCACCATTGGCTGTCTGAAAGTTGACTTATCAACCAAGTCAAACTAACTTTGATTTGGAAAGAACAACCACCAACCAAAAAGTGCAGTTTAAAAGATGGAACTCAATAAAAGTGAGAATCAGTTTAATTAGTTAGAAATCAAACTAATGCTTTCTTTATAACACAGCAACCAGGAAACCTGTTAGCAACTAAACTATTGCTTCACTTTTATAGGAGTTGTCCAATTGTGGAAGTTAACTTCGAGTGCACACTAAACACACACACACACACACACTCCAACCAACTTTCTATTATAGGTACACAAAGCCAGTCACTTTGTTTCAACATCTGGACATGGCTTCAGACGCTTGTACCTCCCGAAATCTCACCTTGCTCTTCTTGATAATTTGCTTTCCTCCAGTCACCTCCATTGATTTCAATTATCCTGCGGTTTTCAATTTCGGGGACTCTAATTCCGACACCGGCGACCTAGTCGCCGGCATGGCCGAATCCCTCGACCCACCCAACGGGCAGACATACTTCAAGAAACCTTCCGGAAGGTTCTGCGATGGCCGCCTGATTGTTGATTTTCTAAGTAAGACATTCTCTCTTTCTGACTTGATTATAATCAAGATCACATTTTTCTTATCATTTTTTGAGATTGATTCCGCCTTAAATTGAGGGGGTAATTGCAATATTTTAATGAATGTCAAGGGTTTTTTTTTGAAATTTTTTTCTTATAAAGGGAGAAAATAAAGGACATGATCAAGTTTTTTTTTAAGTTGCTTTGTGTTTCTTTTGTAAATATCCCAAACCTCGGGGGCAGTTTTGTAATCATCCTTTTCAAGAAGTTTTTTTGTAATTTTAAAAGTTGCTTGGGGTTTCTTTTGTGAATATCCCAAACCAGTCAGGGTTGGTTTTGTAATTATCCTTTTGAGGGGGTAATTGTAATATTTTGATGAATGTAAAGGGAGTTTCTGAATTTTTATTTTTTATTTTAATATAAAAGGAGAAAGTATAAGAAATAATCAAGTTTTTTTTTGTTTTTTGTTTTTTGTAAAAACCCCAAACCTTCAGAGGAGTTTTGTAATTATCCCTTTTTTCATCTGCCAAACAAGCCCTTATATCATGGTTTTTTGTATAATGTGACAGTGGATGCCATGGACTTGCCGTTTCTGAACGCATATTTGGAATCGATCGGTGCACCGAGTTTTAGAAGAGGGTGCAACTTTGCAGCTGCAGCCTCAACCATACTTCCGGCTACCGCATCGTCTCTTAGCCCGTTTTCGTTCGGTATTCAAGTGGCTCAGTTTTTCAGGTTCAAGGCAAAAGTTGAAGAAATCCAGGCTAAATGTAATTACTCATCTTATACTACTTCCAAAGTCAGAAAATCGTGATATAACTCAAAATCATACAAAAAACACATTTTTCACTATTTTCGTGTCTTTTTTTTTCTTTTTTTTTTTTTAACTTTTTGACAGCGAGGAAATTCGATAAGTATATACCAGCTCAAGATTATTTTCAAAAGGCGCTCTACATGTTCGACATAGGCCAGAACGATCTCGCTGGCGCTTTTTATTCCAAGACGTTCGATCAAATCCTTGCTTCGATCCCAACAATTCTATTAGAATTTGAAAATGGCATCGGGGTTAGAAGCTTAGAATCACTTTTTTTTTTAGAGTTTGCAAAAACTCCGTAAATCCCGTTTTATAATTTCCTTAAAATATCTATCTCAGAAATTATACGATCAAGGTGCTAGAAATTTTTGGATTCACAACACGGGCCCCCTCGGCTGCTTACCCCAGAATATTGCCAAATTTGGAAATGACCCATCGAAGCTCGATGAGCTTGGATGCGTCAGCTTGCACAATCAAGCTTCGAAACTCCTCAACTTGCAACTCCATGCGCTCTCCAAGAAGTTGCAAATTCAATATACGGATGCAAATATCACGCACATTGACATTTTCACTATCAAGTCGAATCTCATATCAAACTATTCCCGATACGGTTATTATTACCAATCTAATTTGCAAATTACTTCAGTATAATTACAAAAGTACCCTAGAAGTTTGACCTATTTACAAAAAAAATCAAAATTAATTTTTTTAACGTGAATGGGTTTTTTGAAATGTTTTAGCTTATAAAAGGGGTATATTTATAATCTTGAAATTTAGTTGGGGTCTTTTTGTAATTAGTCAAAACCTCAAGGGCACTTTTGCAATTAACTCGATTACTTATTTGAAACCAGTTGTAATATAATATACAATCTTACAGGATTCGAGCAGCCCTTAATGGCGTGCTGTGGATACGGGGGCCCACCGCTGAATTACGACAGCCGGGTCGCATGCGGTCAGACTAAAGTCGTGAATGGAAGTTCGGTCACAGCCAAAGGCTGCGATGACAGCACGGAGTACGTGAATTGGGACGGGATTCATTACACGGAGGCTGCGAATCAGTACGTTGCGTCGCAGATTCTCACAGGAAAATACGCCGATCCGCCTTTTGCGGACAAGATGCCGTTTCTTCTAAAGCTAAAATTCTAGACACGCTTTTTATCATTCTTTCGGGCTTCTTCGAATATTTGTTTATATACATCGTATAATTTATTTAAATAAATTTAATTATTAGTCCGGTGGATTTTTGGCCATAACAAAAATGTTTTCTAGCCATATCTGAGTGCAATTGTCCATTTTGCTCTTCTTAAAAAGAAAATCACACGTGCAAAAAAAATAGAAAAAGGAGAAAATAGTTGATATCAAGAAATATTAATTTGTTTCACTGCTATGTGAAACAAAAACAATTTTCAATATAAACACATATGTAGAACACTTTTATACATTCACTCAGCTCCAACGGGAAATTTTTAAAAAAAATCCAAAAAAATATAATTACTTCATTTCTTGGAGATGTACGCGTAATATTGCGCCATAGGAACAACAAAAGCAATCACTAACAAACCTCCGACCACGAGCGTGAACTGGCCCCGTTTCTCATCCGTCTCCTCCCTGGTTTTAAAATTAGACTCCCTTTTGTTGTCTTTAGCCTGCGGGCCCCCGGGATCAGGAAGCCCGTCAATGGCAGCCACTAGACGTTTGGCGGCGCTGTATACCGCTTCGTTATACTTTTCGTCAGTAGCTAAGACTGCAAAAATTTAAAACAAGAACAATCAGTTTATCAGGCACGGCAATGCGATTAATGTGACAATATTATTATTCGGATAAGAATGGGGATATATAGAGTAATACTTGGAAGATTCTCGGATACGGTGGCATCAAGAACAGATTCACCGACGGCCTGGATGAATTCGGGCCCACCTGTGACCGCACCTTCCTTTTGACTGGTAATAAGCACAACTATGCCTTTGTTGTTGCCTTCCTCGACGGTCGGATACCAACGTTCCAATACTTGGTCCGCGTACTCAAATGCATCTGCTTTGCTCTTCAGATAAAGCAATTGGTCGGAAACATAATCAACCATACTCTTTATTTTTAGAGTTTTCAAATGCTAAGTTCTGATATTCTATTTCTGCAAAATTTAATCAAAATATGGGAGAAAGGATGCTTTAAATTTCTATTTCTGTTTGTTTCCCCCAACTTATTCATCAAACCACACTCTCTTTTATTTATCTACTTTGACATTAGCCTCTGGCACAAGATTTTGTTGACTTTAATGTTATTCCCTTCTTCTATTAAATTTCCAAAAAAGAAAAATTAAATTAAATTAAAAAAATGGGTTCAATTACAGAAACTGTTTACATTACAAAAATGCTACACCACATCAAAAACAAATAAACAAATGAAAATAAACTTACAGTGAGCTTGCGGACAGTGACAATGTTAATGTGGTAACCTTTTCTGGACTCCAAATCGGACAACAATCTCTTCAAGTCGGATCTCGTGACCCGGCTAAGCACACCGGCGTCATCAACGACGTAGGTCTCCTTAGGCGGGCCATCATTGAGAACATCAAACTCAGACGCGAATGCAGAGTTTGCTAAAATCGGCGACGAAAAACTGAGGGCCAGAGACACGGCGAGCGCAGCTAGCCCCTGGCGCACGTTAGCAAGCCAGCTCGTGGGCTTGTGAGAAGATTGATGGACCGATTGAGAGAGTTGCTTTCTGAGGTTGCAGCAAATGGGTTTAAGCCCGGAAACAGATTTGGGGTGGAGTGGGGGTAAAAGAGGGGTCTTGAAGAGAGGGCGAAAAGAGCGAGGAGAGAGAATGGTGTCCATTAGAGGAAGAAAAAGACTTTACAGTTTCAGAAATTGGCGAGATGCGTCATGCGAGAGAGCAGATGATTTTTGGTCATTGGGTTTTACTTGAAGTTGTGTTTCTGAGCTTTTGTTTGGTTCATATTTTTCGGCTGGATTTTGGAGTTGGATAATGTCTGTAAGTCATGGATGACATGTAAGTTGGTCTGGGGTTAATTTTGGTATTTTCTTCATTAGACTGACTCTGGTGAGGATATCTGAGTTCTGGTGGGTTAGAGTTAGAATTGTTAACTTTGCTATAAATGGATGTTTATTTTATAAGTTACTTACCGAACGCTAAATAGCAAGCAAATAATCTAGTAATTACAAATGTTGAAGTGTTGCAAAGTGAATTGTTGTTATCTCATTCATTCTATTCCATTGCCATGTATATATAAGCAATCACCTCATGTGCCTGTATATTTACATTTAATGTTATCTATAATGTTTATATCAATTATTATGCATTGGTTTATCATATTTATAGCTTACTTGTAGCACTCTCACTTGAACGTAGTACAATAATTATAATAATTGTGTCTCGTCAATAACGTTAAGCCAAACAAATTAAATGGAAAAAAATCAAATAGAAAAGAAAATGAGTACACATGTTAGCTTCAACTTATATGCTCAGACTATCTCATTAAAAACTTTATCTCTGAAAAACTCTAAGAGATAAAATCGTAATAACGAAAAAAATAGTATAATTATGCAAGTTACATCTCAAGTTAACAAGGATAGTCATAACTGTAAGTCTCGTAAACGTCGACTCCCGAAACTGTAAACATGTTTCCTGAAAATTGTAGTAGGGAGCGCCTTCGTATATAGATCTGACACATTATCATTTGATTGTACATGTTGAATATTGATTTTCTTAGCATTTTTGAGTTCTTGAGTATGCGAGAATGGTTTGGGTAAGGGGTAGGAGATATGTTTCGTTTTGTCGTTTTGAATATACCCTTCCTTGATTTGAGTAATACACGAAGCGCTATCTTCAAATATTGTTATCGGTTTTTCATTGACTGTCATTCCACTGGTTTATTGGATGTGTTGAGTCATGTCACATATATCTAAGTATTCATATTCTCTACTTGCTTGATGGAGTTCAATAATCTCGACATGATTTGAAGATATGACAACTATTATTTTCTTTTGGGAATGCTAGGATATTGCAGCACCACCGATTGTGAAAACATACTCGGTCTATGATTTGGCCTTATGGGGGATTTGATCAATAATGAAACTAGTTAACACATGTTTTGAATTTATGGGATAAAATAGCCATAAATTAATCATTCCTTAGAGAAAATGAAATATATGTTTAATCTATTCCACTGTCTTCGTATTGGAGTGAACTTTATCTTACCAACAAATTAGTAGCAAATGGTATATTTAGTAGGTACAATTAGTAAGATATATAAGAGCTCCAATCTAACTCGAATATAGTACTACGAAACCAAGTACTTTTTTGTTATTTTCACAAGTACGAATGAATTCTTACAATATCCAACTTTCTGTTAACCGGTGGGATACTGAGAGGATTCGCCTTACTCATATTAAATCCCTTAAATACACTGATTGTATAATTTTATTGGTGTAAAAATATCTTCCCTGCAAATGCTTTATTTGTAAGCCAATACTATATTTGGTTTGATTGACGTTCTTCTTCTCAAATTTCCCCTTTAGGTAATTAGCTTACATCTTAAACTTCTTTAAGAGTTCCAATGATGTTTAATTCATCAACATAGGTAATGATAATGGCGAATCCAATTATTGTCTTATGAATATTGATGCATGGGCATAAAAGATTATTCACACATCCATCTTTCAACAGAAGCTCACTTGGATTACCACAATCGTCCAGATTGTTTTGGTACAATATAACAATTATTGTAGTTTAATTGCACACAATTCACTGGTTTTTGATTTCGACACTTCAGGTATTTCAAAATTCTCAAGAATTCTCATATAAATATCAATATACATTAATCCGTGTAATCATGTTGTTAAAACATCGAGATGCGTTTACAGATTTTCTGAAACAAATAGGCCTATCAAGTATGCGAATGTGATAATATCTATAATAGGTGAATAATTTATTTCATAATTAATTCCAGGTCTCCGGTAAAAGTCCTGTGCTACAAGACGAGCTTTATACCTTGCAATCACATCTTTCTCATTTCTCTTTTGAACAAAAATCAATTTGCACATAATGGGTTTTACAGTTTTGAATGTAATAACAATAGGACCAAACACATTTCATTTATTTAGCGATATTAACTAAATTTGTGTGGATTCTTTCAATTTTTTCGTTGCTGTTTTAACATTCTGAATAAGGATCTTGGTTTTGAATCCTCACTTTCGTTTTCAATTTCGTATCTTACGGAATAGAAAAAATATATCATCAATATCCTTCATCTCATCTCGGTTCCATATTTTCCCATTATGGATATAATTAATGAAAACCTCATTATTTTCTTTATATTCATTGATTTCACGAGATTTTTGGTTTATTTGTTTTTGTGTTTCATTCATAACACATTCATTTTGATTGGTTCTTTATGTTTCCCAACTTCCCTTTTATTCTGAGATTTTTTATCTCTGGAATCGAATGGTCATTCATGCTTCAGGTATATCTTAAAGTCATTTGATGCACTTTCTTTTGATCGCCCTTTTAGAATCTTTATTTGGGCCGGAGCATTTGCTACAACTTTGCATGTTTTTTATCACTCTACGTGTATATGTGAATGCATCTGGTAATTGATTTATTATATTTTGTAGGTGTACAATTTCTTGCACTTCTTATTCACGTTGCCTGGTGGGAGGATCAAGATACAACAATGATGATGTATGTAAATTCACATCATTCACCATACTTTTTATTTCTCCACCTAGAAGAGGGAACTCATCATATTGAAGTGACAATTGGCAAAACAAATAGTGAATATGTCATTATTTCTCAGTTCAAGATATTTAATTATCGAAGGTGATTCGTATCCAACGTAAATTCTAATGATTCTTTATGGTCTCATTTGCATGGTGTAGATAGTGGTGTCAAAATGGGCCAAAGCCCGCGTGCCGATCTTTTAGCTCGCGTAAACGGGGGGATCTGGACCTCCATTTTCCACGCCCATTTAATCGAGGGCTTATTTAGCCTGCCCTATCAAGCCCGTAGGTTTTGAGGGGCCAAAACGGACCGACCTATTTTCTTATTTTATTATAAATTTATAATTATAATTTATATTGGTTAAAATTGAAAATATATTTGTATTCTATTATTTCTTATCTGCCCTTTAGAAGATTTTAAATATTATATTAGTTTTTTTTATTTTTAATTTTTAACATAATAATGAAATTTTATAAAAAAAAAAATTAAAAACTGTCCAACCCGCGGACCTTCAGTCGCAGGCCGCAGACTTAGGTTTTCCCGGGCCGCAAAAAACAGGCCAGTCCCAGCCCGCAAAAAAAAGGCCAGTCCCGCCCCGCCCCACCCCTTTTGGGGCTCGCGGCGAGTCGGAGCGGGCTGGCTCGTTTAACAGTACTAAGTGTAGGATAGGGGTGGACATATATACGTCACAACTAAATACTCTAAGCTAAAAAATAATTGGTTCTCTACCAGATGACAGTTGTAATTAGGATTTAATGATATACATTAAGTTTAATTTGTATTAGTTGCAGTATGTAATAATATATTATGACCTCACATAAAAATAGAAAGATTTGTTCTCATTATTAATGGTCTAGCAATAAGTTGGAGATGTTTAAGTCACGATTCAGTCAAACCATTTGGTGTATAAACATGCGCCACTTAGACCTTGCTAAATGGAATCGGAATCGGATTATAAATCGTAACCAAAATTGTAGTTAACGGCTCAAAAACTGGAACCGCGGTTAATGGTTGCAAATTGTGTGTGTGTGTGTGTGTGTGTGTGTGTGTGTGTATATATTATAATGTATTATATTTATAAAATATTATTTAAGATTTAATAATGTTAAAAAAATAAAAGTAAAAATAAAAAGATAGGCGTTTCCGATTAAAATCGTAACCGGAACCGTGGAGGAACCAGAATCGTAAGGCACATTTGCGATTACAGTTCCCCATTTTTGGGAATCAGAAACCAGCGATTTGGAACCATGTCCAGATTTGGCGTCATTGTGTTCAACATCAATTCAAAGTGTTATACAATAAGCATTAAAAGCTTTAGATGTAAATTTACCGACATTATCTAGTCTAACTTTCTTTATCATGCAACCAAAAACCGTGCTTTCAACTTAATGAGTTAGACAAGTAGTTTGGCAAATGTCATATTAAGGGTCGACAATATGCATGTGTATGACCATTTGGTAGAAATATCATCAATACCATAAAATATTGAATTGATCCACAAGGTGAATATATTACCATGATTTTGTTGCAAAAATAATGGTGATTCATTCTCAATTTTTTCTTGTGATGGTATGATTATCATTTTTTTCTCAAGAACGAGCAACACACGATAGCTCTTTAAATTAAAAAAATCTTTTAATTTATCAATGGATGATCATTGGAATCCTCAACCATTTTTCGCATCATATTTGAACCAAGATGTCATACTGATCATGCCAAACTTTAAATATCAATAAACTCCGGGTTTACTATGGCACTTTTCAATAACCTTGATATTACTCTGGTATAATTTGGATAATAAGGCCTATAATTTTTCTAACACACACTTCCATCCTAAAAGATTGAGGTACTGCAAAAATACTCATAATTTTCTTCATTCATAGTTTCAACATATATCTTTTCGTACAAATATCTTTGAAACTTAATAAGTTTATTTGGGAATTAGGAGAGAGTAATGCATCCCTTACTGTAATGTTGTTCCTCCATGCATTAGAAAATTTGTCTCTCCATGTCCTTTAATTGTTTTTTCAATACCAGAGATTGTATGGTGTTTGATTCATTAATCCTCAGGTGGAAAAAAATACTTCTTATCCTTAAGTATGGTATGTTGCTGCACAATCCGCAAGCACAAATCACCATCTTGAATTTTAGATTGAGGCATGTTATAATCTATTTTAAATAAGCGTGAACCAGTGTAAATAAATAATTGTGAAACATTATAAAGACATAATAATAAATACTTATTACGTTATTCATCAATCTATTAAAATCAAGAAAAAAAAAGCATACATCACTCATACATAAGAAACTATTTGAACACAATCCTAAATTACTCTTGCACAAGGGAATTACATATCACACTCATAAAATTATACGCATTGTAAAATCAGAAGGTCTATGGATATACGAATAATTCTCAGATTCACGATATTGTTAATCAATGTTACCAACATCAGTTAACAACATCGACCAGAGTAAATTTAAACTTATGCAGTGGAAATTAAAATAGAGAACACGATTAAACAAATTCAGTTCACAAGTAAAAGTACTTGTAAACTTGGGTGTACAAACCCGAAAACCATATTACTTTTCTTTTTAAGTTCAATACAAAATATAAAGTAATATATGAAAACTAAATATCAAAAAACTTGATACTAAATACTTGTTGCCGGAATGGCAAGATCTTCTCCGTCGGTCACGCAACTTCAAAGATCTTGTTTATCACGATCGTTGGCTCCAAGTAATTCTTCGTGTTCTTCTTTTCTTGTGCGTCTTGCGTCGTGCCTTACGTCTCAAAATCTCGTGCTTAAAGATCGATCCGAGGTCCCTTCTTCTTTTGGCTTTGTATTGTCTTAAATAGAAGAGTCCTAAAGTCCTAAACTTGGTAAATACCTAAAAACAAATCCTAATCACAATCTAGGAATAATTAAAGTCTTGTACATAAACTAGGAAACACAATATATTCCTAAATCTAGTTTCCTAACTTATTTTGTGCTCAAGAAAGGCAAACAACTAAATAAGGATTATTCCCAAGAATAATATCCTTAACAATCTCCCCCTTTTGCCTTTCTGGACAAAATACCCAAGACGCATGAAAATAATCAAAAGAGTAAAAACTCCCACTGAATTAGAAACTCCCCCTAAATGAAGTATCCAATGTTGAAAACAAACAAATACGAACCAGCGTCTTCTACATTAGAAACTCCCCCTAAATGAAGTATCCAATGTTGAAAACAAACAAATACGAACCAGCGTCTTCTACATTCTTCTCCCCCTTTTTGTTCTGAAAGCAAAAGGACCTCAACAAACGAGTCTCGAAGCGCCTGGTGCTATGCAACCTGATTATCAAACAAAGTAAACTGGGCTCGAACAGATGGAGCAGAAAATGGAGCCATGTTGGTACTGATGTTGGGAATACCAGAACCAACATCAAACATGACACCATCTCAAAGAGGTGACATGGTGCCTAAAGAAGGTAATCAGGTTCTGCTTCACGAAAACACCAATGGGGGTTTGACGCTCAACAATCATGCCTCGATTTTGAAATCCCAATAACAGCTCCTCAGCTTCACTCGCCAAGAACCTTGTGGAGATGGAACATTATCAGAATCGAAGCTTGGAGGAGAGGCAGGATTATCTGTGGGGGATGTTGGTTTCAGTGTCACAACACCATAACCAACATGGGCTGACATGGCAGCTTTGGACTGCTTCTTTTCTCTCTTTGGGTGGAATTTTCTTTATTATTTAGAAGCACAACCTGTTTCTGGAGCTTTGCTGGGTGATGGTGAATTCGATATTCTGCAAGAGATTGAAAACTACTACAAACAAAAAATTGAGTGTCGTAGACAGTATAATTTGGAGAAAGAAAAAGTAAAATTAAGAAAATAATTCCCCCACTCTTTCTCAAAATAAGACACACGATCTCAACTCAAGTACTCCATCATCTCAATTTTGGAAATAAAAACCACAAATCCCAACTACAAATTAAAACCGAGATAGAGCTAGATTTTTATAAACCATCACCATAGTTGAACAAATTCTTTGCAAAGCAATTTTTCACTCACCAAATTAACCTCTTATTACCTATCCAACCGTCCGATTACAACTCCACTGAAACACGCAGTTAGCAAGATTCAAAACAAGATTAAGAGAATTCAAGATAGACACGAGCACAAACAACAGAACGCACAGTAAGATGGCATCTTCCCTAAGTATGAATGTCCTATTGGATGCCTAAAATTCATGACCTAAAAAGGTTAAAAAGAACACATTATGATTTCAGTGACTCGATCCAATGTTGTTTTTTATTGCTAACAACATTATAAACCAACATTGCCTCAGGTGAAGTCAATGGAAATTTACCCCTTAACCCAAGTTAATGACTACGTCAAGATCTCTCAAGAAGCTAATATTTAAAGATTGGATCATTTTGTATACAAATTTTCTTCATCCTTGAGGGGATTTGAATCTTTTAATCTTCAGCAATTGCTGTTAAAAACCTCTTGTTTTTGGACCTGGGAGAAAACCTGTTTCTGTGGATAAATCCCACAATCACCTAATTGAAGAGGTTGGTTCTTTTTGCCATTACTTTTATTGCAACACAGGACCTTATTGCACTTTCAATCAAACTCAATGCATTATGATTATGTATGAAAAGAAAAATAAAAAAATGCATGCAAAATTATACAGATGTTGTGACTGATGTTGATAAGAGGTGTCACAACATCACAAACCAACATTGGTTAAACAATGCACATACCGAGATCACTTCTCAAACGAGAGAAGGTCTCGAAATCTAATGCCTTAGTGAAGATGTCAGCAAGATGATTGACTTTTCCTTTATGCTCAAGACTAACTATCTTCCTCTCAACCAAATCTCGAATAAAGTGGTACCTTATGTCAATGTGTTTGATTCGAGATAGCTGGACCAGATTTCTCGAGATATCAATGGCACTGAAAATATCACAGAGCACAGTCAATGTTCTTCTATGTAGACCGTAGTCCTCTATCATTTGGTTCATCCACAATGACTGTGTACAAGCACGTCCAGCTGCAATATACTCGGCTTTAAGAACATCCTCTACTCGCTTGGGCTCTGTTTTGGAAAAATACAAAGATTCTCGAGTTTTAGAACAATTAGTAAACAAGCAAACAAACCTTACCATCTCCTTGAAATTTATTTGTCGCTTTCTTGTAGTTCTTTTATCGAGATCTCTAATGATTTGGCTCATAGGATGATTCTTCTGAATTCTTGAAGGAATATTTCTCTGAATCAAGTCAATGGGTTCAGCTGGATTCTCCACACTTGGATTAGATTCTGATTTTGCGGCAGCTGGAGTTGATGTTGTTATTCCCGTATCAACATTGTTACCAACATCACTCAGATTTCTGGGTTCAGCACCTGCATCTCTGTTTTCAATACCTGCACTTTCATCTACAGGAAGTGTGACATTATTTTGAGAATTTTGATCATAAACCAGATCATCCTCCTCAGCAGGTTTAAAACCACTCATCAAATCATCAAACTTGACGTTAACCGACTCAATCATGCAACAAGTTCTAAGATTAAACACTCTATATGCATGACTATTTCGAGAGTATCCCATGAAAACACATTTATCACTCTTTGAAGCAAGATGATTTCAGTCATTTAGTACATAACAAACGCACCCAAAAATATGAAAATCACTCAAATTTGGCTTTTTATCCATCAATAATTCATAGGGAGTAACACAAGATCCTGGTCTAAAATACACCCTATTAATTATATGGCACGCAGTGTTCATTGATTCTGCCCAAAAACGTTTAGCAACCCCATTTGAATAAGCATAGTCCTAGATATTTCTATAAGAGATCTATTTTTGCGTTCGACTATCTTATTTTGGTGGGAGGTGATGGGTGAAGAAAATTCATGAGTTATACCAACTTTGGAACAATATTTTGAAAAGGATGCATTATCAAATTCTTTTCCATGATCAGACCTAATCCTACCAATGTTCACACCAAATTGCACACACAGCCTTTTTGCAAGTTTTTTAAATATTTCGAAAGTCTCAAATTTTTCTTTTAAACACTCTACCCAAGTAAAGCGGGAAAAATCATCTACAAGCACAAGAACATACCTTTTACCACCAAGGCTCTCAACTTAAAGTGGTCCCAAAAGGTCCATATGAAGAAGTTCGAAACAATATGAGGTAGTGAGACTTTGTACCATTGGATGTGGCACCCTAACTTGCTTACCTTTCTTGCATGCCTCGCAAACTAGAATGTTTTTTGTGTTGAACTTAGGTAGTCCGATCACAGCATCCTTTTTGACCAAACTTTCCATCATCTTGTAATTGACATGTCCGAGCTTTTGATGCCACACCTCGGCATCACTCAATTGAGACAGCTTGCAGAACACATCACCATTGATTTGATAGCAATTATCTGAGGCCCTCTGACCAATGAGAATACATGCATTGCCTTCGTCATAAACTTCGCATCTTTCACGAGTGAACTTGACATTGAAACCACCATCGCACAGTTGGCTAATACTTATCAAGTTCGCCGTTAAACCTTTAACCAGCAACACGTTCTCAAGCTTTGCAATACCAGGTACATGAAGGGTTCCTTGGCCAATGATTTGGCCATTTTCTCCTCCACCATACTTAATCTTTCCTCCTTGAAACTTGACAATATTCGAGAGGAGATCTTCCGAGACGGTCATGTGTTTAGAGCATCCACTGTCGAAGTACCAGGCTCCAGGGACGTGGGATTTCAGGGAGGTGCAGATCATGTTGCACTTGATATCAGTTTTCTTGACCCAAACTTGTTTGTACCTGGTGTTGGTATTGATGTTGGTAACACGGGAACCAACATGGGATTCAGAAGCCAGCTTCGACTTTTTAAACTGAGTTTGCTTGCCAACAAGCTTCCAGCAGTATGGTCGTATGTGACCTGATTCACCACAGTGATGACACACATATTGTCTTCTTCTCCTCTTGTGGCGTTTGGTCGACTTCACCTTTTGACTTGAAATTGGCTTTTGAACATGCTTGAATTCAATCCCGTGTTTTGAACAATTCGGGATACACGATTCCAGAATCTCATCCACCTTGGTCTTGCCCTTGTTGAGGTCTGTGAGGGTTTCTTGGGCCTCCTTCAACTCGGTTTTCACCTTTTCTAGCTCAACATCCTTCTTGGTGAGCGACGTTTCCAAGCGAACAATTATGTCAAGCTGATCATCCTTTTCTTTGGTTAGCTTTTCTACTTCCTTTGCGAGATCTTTGGCCTTGAGTACCTGTTTACTCCAACTGACAAACATTTTTTGGTGGTCAATACTCAACTGCTCGTATTCCTCTTGATAATCAGTGATCTCGGCATTCAGGCACATGATGTTGTCTGCAAGCAAACCAACATGGACATCGTCGTCCCATACAACATGGGTAAATAAGGATGGATCAGGTTCAGTTGACTCGAAATCATTAACATCCTCTGTAGCAACCATGCTCTTCTTTCTCGGAGTATCCATGGTACCTAGACAAAAAAGGATCAGTACTTAAAAGGTTAAGTAACCCGCTCTGATACCAATTGTAAAATCAGAAGGTGTATGGATATACGAATAATTCTCAGATTCACGATGTTGTTAATCAATGTTACCAACATCAGTTAACAACATCGACCAGAGTAAATTTAAATTTATGCAGCGGAAATTAAAATAGAGAACACGATTAAACAAATTCAGTTCACAAGTAAAAGTACTTGTGAACTTGGGTGTACAAACCCGAAAACCATATTACTTTTCTTTTTAAATTCAATACAAAATATAAAGTAATATATGAAAACTAAATATCAAAAAACTTGATACTAAATCCTTGTTGTCGGAATGACAAGATCTTCTCCGTCGGTCACGCAACTTCAAAGATCTTGTTTATCACGATCGTTGGCTCCAAGTAATTATTCGTGTTCTTCTTTTCTTGTGCGTCTTGCGTCGTGCCTTACGTCTCAAAATCCCGTGCTTAAAGATCGATTCGAGGTCCCTTCTTCTCTTGGCTTTGTATTGTCTTAAATAGAAGAGTCCTAAAGTCCTAAATTTGGTAAATACCTAAAAACAAATTATAATCACAATTTAAATGACATACCACGCTCATAAAATTATAAATCACGCTCGCATAATAAAATGATATACCACACTCAAAATCACAAAACACCAACAATAAATATGTGTTCTGAGTATTTGAACTCGCGCTGATGATTTTCAGCATGATTTTATGACATACTTCATCCGGGTCACAATTTTTATTGTTTTAGGGTTGTGTATAAAAACTAATGAATTAAGAGGAATGAACTGTACTAACCTTATTGAATTATTATTATTATTATTATTATTATTTATTTTTTGTTCTCAATGCCATTTCTCATGGTCAACTACACTGAGAATGAGTAAGTAATAAATTAGTCAGGTAAAATTGAGAAAATATGAAATTAACAATTATTTTAAACTCTTTTTTCCAAGTCACCGAAATATTGTTAATAGGAGGGAGTACATCCGGTGTGATTGTTTTGTTCATAATCAATTTTCAATTAGGGAATAGGAAATAATTCGTTTTCATGTCCTGAGAATTGTTATGAATAAAAATACATGTTATGTTACTTAAATACTTCTTATTTCTCAAAAATTTCATATTCTTATTATTGTATTTTATTAAAGTACTAATGTAATACCCGTGTATAATACAACTTTTGTAAAAAACACAAAAACTAATTTATATATATATATATATATATATATATATATATATATAATAATAATAATAATAATAAAAATGAATAACACATAAAAAGTTCACCTCAATTTATAAATTATATTATTTGTTCCACTTATATAACATCGAACATAAGAGAATTTCCAAGTAATTTATGTTCCTGACCAAATAATGATCAACATTAATAGATACAAACTAAATAATTGCAATACGTGGGATTTGTTAAAAAAAAAAACTAATATATATATATATATATATATATATATATATATATATATATATATATATATATATTATATTAGTACATAGGATTAATTAAAAACCAAGATACAAGACTCATATAACTAGAATTGTTATATTTTAGTTCTAATCCTCCAAAATTCGTCAAGTAAAGCTTTCGAACCACCATAAAATAGGATTTTATTTATTTAGTTAGTTTATAGGTGAAGTTTTATTATTAATTCATAATTAAAATAAATATTATAATTAATATTCATTAGACATATTGGAAAATAAGAAAGGGATTTTGATCTTAACATCTTGAGTAGTTAATGGAAGAAAGATGGTCCAGAAAGCTCTTTCTGAGCCTTCCCTGAAGAGGTAATACGTGGCCATAAAAGAGTTGGTAGGTATCTTTGGGTGCACAGTGTAATGTACAGTCGAATGAAATGAATAATTTTACTGTGACAAGTGTTCATTTTGTCAAAATAAATTTTTATATTTATTGTGATAAGTTTTTATTTTAAAATTTTCATATTTGTACATTTATTAACACGTAACGGGCATATAATCTTTATATCTATTTAGATAAATATTCATCTCTATTGTGATTAAAAAAAAATCTCTATTATGAAAAAAATTTCTCTATTATAATAAATATCAATATATGTATTTATAAATATGTATATATATATATATATATTAATCATCTTCAATGTGATTAATATCATTTTTAATGTAATAAATATACAATTGTTTATAATATAGATGAACAAATGTGCATTAATAACATCATCATTATATTAAGTGTTCATATTTGAGTGTACACAATGTACACCTACATAGATGTAAGTAATACTCTCTCCGTCCGGAAAAGATATGCATATTTTTCATTTTTATTCTCCGAAAAAGATAGACATATTTACTTTTTAAAAGTTAGAATACCAAAAAAAGACTAAACCACCCCATTTAGTTTACTTTATGTATAGAAACTCCTAATAGCAGGGTTGGGCATTGACATAGCAGGGTTGGGCATTGACATGTTGAGAAACGTCAACAAAATAATATTCATATGTATATGATTTTCATTCAATATTTTCTTAACCCTTCTTTGATTATGATCCAAATACTTAGAATTATTAGAAATCAGACGATAATAAGTAGAATTTTCTTTTAAATTGCAATAAAAGTAACTCTCATACATACAAAACCAAGTTTTATTTTAAGTTGCAATATGAGTTTAAAATATTCTCATATTTCCTTTGATGTATGAACAAAGTACTTCGTGACATGATATATATGTGGTGCTCAAATACATGGCTTATTTTTCTTTTTCTTTGCCATTTTTTTCTCTACGCAACACCCTAATCAGAACAATGCCTATAAGTTAAAAAACTTTTACCATTTGATCCACAATCCAATATGATGCATATCAATAAAGTAACAATCAAAGTCAACACGGGAAACTACCCGTGAGCCGAATGTGATCGAGTGTCCTCTTAAGGCCGTACTTGAGCACTGCCTTATTCCCTTCTCTAAAACCGTCTCCATATGCAGCAGAAGTGTCCGATTCTATCTGGTGTTTGAAAAACTCACCAAGCTTTTTCTCAAACTCAGACCGTTTACCTTTCTTCGAAGAGCTGGATGATGATGTTGACGATGATGACGATGACGAAGAAGAAGCCACATTACTACTGCCCGAGCCAGCAACGATTTCAGAATCCAACCACAAATGAGCTAGCACTTGGCATATACCTTCTTCGATCTCTGGACTTAGATTTGGGTACCCTGAAAAAGCAACTCGATTTTATATTTAGTGGGGTGGGACGGATATATTATTAAATTTAACACTGCTTGGGCTTGGGGGTATTTTTGGTAGTTTGCCCTAACCTTTAAGTCGTAGCCATGCATGCATCATCTCATGAGCCAAGATCGAACCAGTCAATAATCTATCAACGGGTTGTTTTTTCATGAGCATGGATTTTTAGGACATCAAGTACGGTTGCAAATAGAAGAGGAATAACGATTACCTAGGTAGACCGTACAAAATAAGAATTGCTGTTACTTCACATTTCCGGACGAGCTTATAAGGCTCGGTGAACATGTCTACTATCCGATATCCTCCTATTCTCGGCCGCCTCAATATCTAGAATGATAAAAGGATTTAAGACTAAAATTTAATTCTCGCAGATTTTTAATCAGTCCATAGTTTTTTGATATGCTTTTCAACACCCATACCGTGCTAACAGTTTGCTCTTCCGACAGGCAAAGCCCGCGAGTCTCGGGCATGTGGTGATGACCCTGGCAAAAATAATAACAAAATAATAATGATAATAATAATAATATAAAATAAATAAATAAAATCAGCGAGAATTTACGACGGCTTACATTTTTCTCTCCTTCCATGGCTTCATTAAGAGCTTGTCTCTCGACCAAGAGCAACGGGACTTGCTGCTCCACTTTCATGTTTAAACCTTCGTAAAATTCTTGTATTTCGAGATAAAGAGGTTGGCACTCGTGAGTATCCATTATTGACGAGTCGAGACACTCCAGACACAGCTTTCGTCCATCGTCAAGAATTAAATATCTCGCATCTACAGGCTGCGTTTTTAAGATATATTCACACTAACCCACCACATAAACTACAATTATTTTTTGGGTTGATTTAGGAAATTTTATTTTTCGAGCTCACCTCCATCCGTTCACAGCTGCAACAGCGAGGTGTCCCATCATGTTCGTGCGAAGGACAATATTTTTGATGCCAGAAAGGATGTGCTCTGTACTCAATAAGCCCAGCCCCGTTCGTGGGGATCTATGTAAACGGATGAAGACAAAACGTAACAATGTAATAAACTTTTCTAATATTTATACAAAATCGATGTTGCTATTTAATAATATGTCTTACAAAGTGTTTGCAAACATCGCATTTGGGGTGATGCAGGTCTTTATAGCAAGATTTATGGTACGGCCGATTTTCGGACATGGAAAACTGGAAAAATAATTATATTAAAAAAAAAAGTTAGCTTGCAAAACAGCTGGTTCAAATATATGATAATTTATTAAAAAAAAAAAAAAGTACACCCTATGATCATTTTAATACCTCGTAATCAGAAATCGGTTGATTGCAACCTTGACAACAAAAACATTCCGGATGCCAAACACCTCCCATGCAACTCAAATACCTTCCATGCCCAATTTCACTATTGCAACCAGCACAAATTCTACAGGTGGATTTATTTAAACGATTTAGTACTAATTTCCAATTAGAAATCAGGCAAATCACACAGAAAAAATAAATATAAATACCTTAAGACATTTGATTAAAATTATTTCACAAAGTTAATATGAAAACAGAAGGAAAAAAGAAGAAGGAAAAAAAAAAGAGCTCAAAATGAAAACCGTTACCTGTATCCCGAAGAAGGATAGTGGAACGGATTAGGTGGCACGAAACCTCCATAATCGTATTTAGGCGATCGAGGCAGAGGCGGTGATGGTGATGGAGATGGAGGCGGTCGAGGCGGGGACCCCAAGTTCCAGCTTTCTTGAATAGCCTTTGCTAGCTGTTCGTCTTCTTGCAACCGTGAATCGTCATCATCATCATCATCATCATCATCATCTGATACAATTACGCTCTCAGATAAATTTCACATTTCACATCACCGGAAATAACAAAGAAGTCGAAAAAGGATATCTACCTACTACTACTTTTTTCCCTTTCTCGTTTTCTTCTTTGGAGAGTGCGATTGCTCTCTCAAGCTCTTCTTTGTCAAAATCCCACAATTGATCCTATTTAAATAAAAAAAAAAAAAACCGATCAGATTGTATATATTATGTTCGGGTAGATATTGCTAATGAGTCGAAATCGATGATTACCACTGAAGTAGTAGGTCCTTCCCAAATCGCATCGTCTTCATATTTACCATGATATTGGCCTTTTGAGATTCTGTGACTGGTGCCTCTGAGAATCTTTGTTAGCCAACCCATAATGCAGACTGAGAAGCAACCGTGCAAAATGATCAATATTTTTCAATTGATAATATCTCAAAATTTATAATGAATTGTCAGTGGCAATTCGGGAAATAAAAATTATGTCTGTTAAGTTATTTTTACAAACACCTTTCACGCAGTTCAGAAGGAATCAAGATCAAACAATCACTTAGAAAACCCCTAAATCTCAATATCAATCATCCCAAATCCCAAAAATCTAAACTCACGAATTATTTACCCATTAGACCATCAAAGTAAAATAATTAAACTGAACTTGATTCTTCAAAACTGGTCTGTTCTTTCAGATTTTTGGATAAGAAGAACTTGTCCAGAAGTAGAAAAGGCAAAAAGGAAGGGGAAAAAGCACGTGTCAAAAAATTTACCCAAAAGAGAAGAAGAATCTGCAGAGATTGAAGGAATCTGATGAAGTGGAGATCAGACAAGGCATCAGATTTAGCAGATGAAAGCATAGTCGCCAGCAGGAATTAGAAGAGCTGACACAAAAGATATTCCATTTCCCCACATATCACCAACTCTGCAACTGACAAAATCAACAAATCTAAGAATGAACAATCAAGCTGGGAGAAAAAAAGAGCAAAAGCGGACAAATACTACTTGAATTCTAAGCAAAGATGGGAGGTTTTTAATTCCCACCCACTCAAGTTTGGAGCTTTGTCACTGGCTTGTCCTTTTAAGTTTGAATTTTTGCCACATGCCTTTTCTGTTGTTAAATTAAGGATGTCCAGAAAAATTTATTATAGTGTTAAAAATCCTAAAAAGCTAATTAATTATATATGTGAATAAGGGTGGTCGACAAAAATGAAGAAAAACGATTGCAAGTAAAAGTGTGATTTGATATTAATAAGTTAAAAGAATTATGAGATTTACATACCACGCATAAGATTATAATAAGATTACATTACATAAAGTTGTGTAATATAAAATGCTGGAACATAAAATTACACAGACGATAAAAATTACATAAAATAACTTGAATGATTGAAATTTCAAATAAAACAATAACAAATTTTTTGACAATATTATTATGATTCATTATTTTGATTTTGCATAAATTTCATTATTTTTTTTTACGTATTATCATGAATTATTATTTTAATCATACTTGAGGAAATTGTCCCTCTTAAATGCGAATGCAATATAATGTACTACGAGTGGCACTAATAAAACCAAAAAGATTGTTTACCAAGAATAGGGGGCACCAATCTCAAATTTGAGATCAACGACCTGAAATAACTTCCAAATACGTCACATCGATCTGATAAGCCTTCAAAAATACCCCTGGCGATCTAGCCGATCCTGCAAAACAACACCTTCAACCAAGGCGGGGGCGGCCCCGGCGAAGGTTCTTCAATGCTTAAGTTAAATAGTGCGAGAGATGATTTGAGAGATCAATCCGTCATAAAACAACATACAAATAAATATAAGTATGCACCCCTTTTATAGAGACAAGAAAAGTCCTTCCCAAGTTAGGGTTTCCTTCTCCCACCATACTTCCATAAATACCGCGACCGACTTAGAATTATGATTTCTCTCGTATGTTAAGTTCTCATAAATAATAGATCTCTCGCTTAAATTGTCAGAATAGGCCTGGGCCTGTAATTCTTTCCATACAGTTCGCCGGGACCCCATAAGACCATCCATATGAGCCCACTTGGGCCTGACATTTATAAACCCCATGACCGAGCTTAACAACAAGCGCCCAATACATAAAGTATAAAAGGTCGCGACTAGGGCTGCAAACGAGTCGAGCGGCTCACGAGCGCTCGCGAGCAGCTTGAGTCAAAGCTCGACTCCAACTCGGTCAAACTCGAGTTCGAGCACATCACTAATAAGCTCGCGAGTTAGACGAGCTGCTCGATTATGTGTGAATTTACTAAAATACCCTTATTTAATAGTATTAATTATAAAAATACCGTAATTTTATTAGATTTAAAATCAAAAAACTTGAGCCGAACTCGAGCGTTTGTCGAGCCGAGTTCGAGCATACTCATTTCCTTATCACTACAAAAAAACAGCAAATTTTCGAGGAATTTTCCGAGGGAACGGAATTCCCTCGGAAATTTCCGAGGGAACACCGAGGGAAATAAAAATCCCTCGGTTTTTTCCGAGGAAATTACA
Organism: Phtheirospermum japonicum; assembly: GCA_014905375.1. Taxonomy (NCBI): domain Eukaryota; kingdom Viridiplantae; phylum Streptophyta; class Magnoliopsida; order Lamiales; family Orobanchaceae; genus Phtheirospermum; species Phtheirospermum japonicum. The sequence goes on along the minus strand of BMAC01000025.1, from coordinate 2,726,601 downwards.
TTCCCTCGGAAAATCCCTCGTAAATCAGGGCGCCAAATGTTCCCACCATATTTACCGAACGAAAAATCGAGGGATGACCGACGGGTGATTTTCCGAGGGATATTTGATTCCCTCGGTTTCTTTTATTATTTTTTTAAAAAAATTAATTAAATTTCCGAGGTAATATAATTTCCCTCGAAATTATTTCGAGGGATAACGGATTCCCTCAGAATAATTGCGAGGGAAATTGTATTCCCTCGGAATTATTCCGAGGGAAATTGTATTCCCTCGAAAATTTAATTAATTTTTTTAAAAAAATTAAAAAAAATTAAAATCGTAAAAAATAGAAGAAAATAATAAAAAAACAGGATTTATTTCCGGGACGCTTAGGCGCACCACTCCCCGTCCCGGTCGTGATTTTTTGGGTTCTGTTTCTATTTTTTACTATTTTTTGGATTTTTTCTATTTTGTTATTTAACAAATAGGCATGGTAATTTTATATGCTTCTCCTCACTGTCCGTACAAGTTTGGACTCTTCTCTCTCCTCAAAACTGCTTATCCACCAATCAACTCAACGTAAGTTTGTATGCTTTCATTTTCGGTTCAATATTATTGCAACTATATAGGGTTAAATTATTATTATTAGTCATGTGAAAATCACAAATTGCCAAAAAAATAAAAAACAGAATAGCATATTTTCTATATAAATAAATAAATCTTATTTTAGCCTCTTAAATTATTAAAGATCGATTTTGCTTATAATGGAATTCTAAAAAAAAAATCCGAAAAAATAGTAAAAAATAGAAACAAAACTCGATAAATTACGACCGGGCGGGGATGGGTGCGCCTCGGCGACCCGGAAATAAACCCTATTTTTTTTCTAGTGTTTTCAATTTTTTTCTATTTATTTAAATTTTTTTTTTATTTTTTGACATTTTCGAGGGAATTCAAAATCCCTCGGAATTCCGAGGGATTTTGAATTCCCTCGAAAATGTCAAAAAATAAAAAAAAAAAAAATCAGAATTTCGAGGGATTTTGAATTCCCTCGGAAATGTCAAAAATAAAAAAAAATCCAAATAAATAGAAAAAAATTGAAAAATCGTAAAAATGAAACCGATCCTATCATCTTAGGCACGTGGGGTGGTTTTGACCCCAAATTCGATCTTAAAATACCAACGAGCATGTGCGTGCCCTCACGTGTCGTGGGGTTCGACCAACAACAAGATACGATTGATCGATGAACTCCTTCGGTTTAGAAACGTGAAGCGACGTAGCGTCGTGATTTTTGATATTGGAGGAGGTGTGCGTCTCGTCGTTGTGGAACCACGGGGGTCGGACGTCGATCGTTTAGTGCGCGTTTTCTATTTTTTTCGATTTTATATGAATAATGGGAAAAATAGAAAAAATAGGAAAAAATAGTAAAAAATAGAAACAAAACTCGATAAATTACGACCGGGGTGGGGAGGGGTGCGCCTCGGCGACCCGGAAATAAACCCTATTTTTTTTCTAGTTTTTTCAATTTTTTTCTATTTATTTGGATTTTTTTTATTTTTTGACATTTCCGAAAAAAAATAAAAAAAATCCAAATAAATAGAAAAAAATTGAAAAATCGTAAAAATGAAACCGATCCTATCATCTTAGGCACGTGGGGTGGTTTTGTCCCCAAATTCGATCTTAAAATACCAACGAGCATGTGCGTGCCCTCACGTGTCGTGGGGTTCGACCAACAACAAGATACGATTGATCGATGAACTCCTTCGGTTAGAAACGTGAAGCGACGTAGCGTTGTGATTTTATGATATTAAGGGAGGTGTGCATCTCGTCGTTGTGGAACCACGGGGGTCGGACGTCGATCGTTTAATGCGCGTTTTCTATTTTTTTTTCGATTTAAAAAAAATTGAAAAAAAAACCCTAGAAAAATAGAAAATTAGTAAAAACGAATCCCATCATTTCACGACCGTGGTGGGGAGGGGTGCGCCTCGGCGTCGTGGAACCACGGGCGTCGGGCGTCGATCGTCCGCACGCGTTTATATTTTTTTTCGATTTTGTATGAATAAAACCGAAAAAATAGGAAAAAAATAGTAAAAAATAGAAACAAAACTCGAGAAATTACGACTGGGGCGGGGAGGGAGGGTGCGCCTCGGCAACCCGGAAATAAACCCTATTTTTTTTCTACTTTTTCTATTTATTTGGTTTTTTTTTATTTTTTGTCATTTTCGAGGGAATTTAAAATCCCTCGGAATTCCGAGGGAATGAAACCCTCGGTTTTCCGAGGGATCTCTGTTCCCTCGGAAAATTTTAACCTAATACCAGCGCTGGCCGCCCGCTTTCTTCTTCTGCGCAGAAAAAAAGAAAGAAAAGATAGAGAAGAGAAAGAGAGAAGAAGAGAAAGCCGCCCCAGCCCGCCACCGCGTCCAGCCGCCGCCCGCTCGCACAGGCCCCTGCCGCTCGCCGCTCGCCCAGCCACGTCCAGCCGCCGCAGCCGGTCGCCTCAGACGCTCGCCCCATCCACCCCAAGCCGCTCGCCGCCTCAGAACGTCGCCAACCGCCCTCTCGCCGCCGACCGTCCGCAGCCGTGGTTCCACCCCGACCGTCCGCCCGCTCGTCCGCCGACCGTCCTCAGCCCGTTCGCCCCAGCCACCCGGCCGCCCCCAGCCGCTCGCCGCCACAGCCGCTAGCCGCCCGTCCGCAGCCGTCGCCGCCGACCGCCAGCAGCAGCTCCGCCCGCCGCCCGTCTGCCGCCGTCTACAGCCGCCAATGTAAATTTTTTCAGTTTTTTTTTAATTTTTGTATATTATTTATATGTATTAATTCCATTTTTAATTTGTAATTATAGTTCAATTTAGGGTTTAATTTTCAATTAGGGTCTCAATATAGGTTTTAATTTCTAATTAGGGTTTAGGTTTTAATTTTCAATTAGGGTTTTAATTTAGGTTTTATGGTTAATTTTAGAATTAGGGTTCAATTTAGGGTTAGTTTTAGAATTAACTTTAGGGTTAATTTATAATTATGGTTAGTTTTAGGATTAGGTTTAATCCATAATTAGAGTTGAATTTACAAATAATTACGTAATTAGGGTTCAATTTAGGAACAATCAATTAATTAGGGGCTAATTTAGTAATAATTACATAATTAGGGTTCAATTTGAGAACAAGCAATTAATTAGGGGCTAATTTAGTAATAATTACATAATTAGGGTTCAATTTAGGAATAATCAATTAATTAGGGTTCAATTTAGGATCAATCAATTAATTAGGGTTTGCTTTCAAATTTAGGTTTTATTCACCCATTATATTGTATATATATTGTTCATGCATGGGAGGCCGTGGTGATCGGCCGGGGTTTAATTTTGTTTATATATAATTTTGTCATTGGTGTTGCTGGTTGTTGGTTGATTTAATATTGTCATTGGTGTTGTTGGTTGTATACCGTCGGATGTTGACGTGTGGGTGACGGCGCCGGCCGGGAGGTTTTGTCCCTCCAATAGCGGGTTTTCAAATCTTATTTTTAAAAACGTGATAGGGTGTCACGGGATTTTATTTAAGTTTTCAAAATATTTTCAGAAAAATGTGACGGTGGTAATTGCTTATTTGGAACCTTGACGAAGTGACCCGATGCATATGAATCACTTGTTTTAGAATTAATAATATATTGAAAAATTTGAAATGAAGTTTCGAATTATTCCACTTTTCCTTAGACCCGTTTGAGATTTAGTATCAAATATAGAGTTTGATACTAAATTTCGAATTGTCCCATTTTTGGACAGTTTGAGAATGTGACTTGTAGTATGGAAACTTATGAGTATGTTTTTTTTTCTTTAGTTTTGAAATTTTGGTTTCTGCATCTCTCGAATTGTTCTCGGGTGCACTGAAATATACGTGCACTACGAGAACTGGGGGGAGATGCTGCCGAAATTTTGAATATTAGAAAAATACATATGTTAAGATAATACATACTACTAAAATGCCATGTTCTTGAATGGGATAGAAGCCTTACCAATTATAAATCGAAATCACCTATTCTTCTCGTAATGCTGCCGAAATTTTGCCACCTTCTTTAGAACACGCTTAAGACTCAAAAATTTGACAATCGTGCAATGTTAGGATGAGTTCCGATCGTAGTTGGATGTACGAGCGAATCGACGACGGCTATTTATCCTCAAAATTCACGGATGGACTTGAGAGTTTTATTAAATTTGCACAAGCGAATTCCGCTAACAAGGACGAACAGAGACTGAAATGTCCTTGTAATCGTAGTAGATGTAGGAATAGAATCTATTTGGACGTCGATGAGATTAAGTACCACCTGGCGAAATATGGGTTCGTGCCGAATTACTATAGATGGATTTACCACGGAGAAACCCGAATCGCCACCTCTGGACATCATCAGGATTTTCATGCCGGGGGGCCCTCTTACATCCCTTTTGAAGAATCATCAAACGCGTACATTAATATGGTTCAAGATGCAACTGGTCCCGATTTTGACGTGGTGGCCAATGTGGAAGAGTCGCCGAACGCTGAGGTTCAAAAATTTTACGACATGTTGAAAGTTGGAAATCAGCCATTGTATCCGGGGTGCGAAGCACATACTCAGTTGTCATTAGTTTCCCGTCTCATGAATTTGAAATCAGAGAATCACATGTCTCAAAAGTGTTATGATCAATTGAGTGAATTAATCAAGGAGATTGTACCGAAAGACAATCTCGTACCCGATAACTTCTACCACAGTAAGAAGTTGTTAAGGGGTATGGGATTACCGGTCGAGAAGATAGATTGCTGCAAGAATAATTGTATGATCTACTGGGGAGACGATTCGGATTTGACAAGTTGTAAATTCTGCAATGAATCTCGGTTTAAACCTGTTCCTCATGGAAAAACCAAACGACTGAAGGCTCGTGTCGCGTACAAGAAGATGTACTATTTTCCATTAACTCCTCGTCTGCAGAGGTTGTACGCATCTAATGCCACAGCGAAAGATATGAGATGGCATGCTGAACACGTGGTTGAAGACAATGTTATGCGCCACCCATCCGACTCAGAAGCTTGGAAACATTTCAACGAGACTAATACAAGCTTTGCGGCCGAAAGTCGAAACGTGAGATTGGGTCTTTGTACAGATGGTTTTCAACCATTTGTTAGTTTTGAAGCACAATACTCATCGTGGCCCATCATAGTCACACCCTACAACTTGCCTCCTTGGATGTGCATGAAAGAACAGTTCATGTTCCTGAGCGTTCTTGTACCAGGGCCAAAGAATCCAAAAGACAAACTTGATGTGTTTCTGCAACCCCTAATCCATGAATTGAATCAGTTGTGGACGGTTGGGGCTCCCTCGTACGATATATCTAAGAAACAAAATTTTCAATTGCGAGCAGCCCTTATGTGGACAATCAGCGATTTCCCTG
>BMAC01000025.1:2678603-2715236 GCA_014905375.1 Phtheirospermum japonicum | reverse complement strand
CTCGTGCTGCATCCAATTCAGTGACTTTTAGAAGCCCCAAGCTTTCTATTTCTGCCAAAACTTCGATCCCTGAGCCGCACTTCCGGCGGTGGAGTCTCGACAGATCTTCTTTTTCGAAATCGTCGTTTATCTTTTCGAAAACGGTGATCATGCTCAAGGAATTTTCGGTGATTGTCGAACCACGATTGCTTCCCACTGCACTTAAGAGTGAAGGCGTCCGACCGTTCCATACAGTAAGGACACGCTTTTTGACCGGCCGTACCTCCATCCGGACAACATAGAAAACGATCAGCAGCAGCAGCAGTTTCCCCCTCCCCATCCATAGAACACTTTTATTTATCTAATAAACTTTGTTACTGTTTCGATCGAACGCATGTAATTCATAAATTTTCAAATATTTTTTTTATTATAATTGATTTATTTCTTTGACTTTTCTTTAATTGCTTTTTTCAATTTTTTGGGAATTTTAATAATTAAACAAGAATTAAAATTAAAACAAAAAATTAAAAATTAATAAAAAAAATTAAAAAATTAAAAAAACCGAGGAAAGTTCCCTCGGAATTTTGAAAAATTCGAGGGAATGGGACTCCCTCGGAAATCCGAGGGAAATATACTCCCTCGGATTTTTTCAATTTCCGAGGGAATATAATCCCTCGGATTTCCGAGGGATTTTATTCCCTCGGAAATTGAAGTATTCCGAGGGAAGAGTTCCCTCGAATTTCCCTCGAATTTCCGAGGGATTGTCCGGTAATGGTTCCGAGGGAAACAATCCCTCGGAATTCCCTCGGTTTTGTAATTCCGAGGGATTTATTTCCCTCGGAACCGATTTCCGAGGAAGGTTTTCTCGAGGGAATTTTTCCCTCGGAATTTTCCTCGGTTTAACCAAAATCGAGGGATTTTTTCTTAATTACGAGGGAAAAATCCCTCGGAAATTCTGAGTTTTTTTGTAGTGTATCGAGTCGAGCTCGAGCAATAATCTTTCGAACTCGAACTCGAGCACAGATAAAAAACAGTCGATCCTGGCTCGAAATCGTGAATGCTCGACTCGACTCGATTCGTTTGCAGCCCTAGTCGCGACCCTATATGAGAACTCATCCTCATACTTCAGATTGCTACTCTTCAAACCAGCTCGCTCGCCTCCCAAATAAAATGCTCCTTCCAAGAGATGAGGTCGCCTACCATAAATACCCTCATATATTATGTATGGACTTTTAGTGTCGTATCAGCTAGTCCCTCATGTTCTATCTGATTTAGGTACGAAATCAGATAGGACATGTAAACAGAAAGTTAAGAGAGCACAACCACCAAATATAACAATAAAGCATAAACATACATAAATCACCCTGCCATCTCACCAAACTATATTTTAGGACAACCGAGCTCGATATATCGAGTTATAATACCAATCGTCCTATATAAATTTATCACATAAAACCGCGACCTCCCAAAATATCAGCTCGCTGAGCTCGCTCATCCTTTAAGAAGAATGCTCCCCTTGGAAGAAGCGATCAATGAGTCCCCAGACTCCATACCTGACGACCTAAAACCATATAACCTCTCTCCCACGACCTGAAGTTATAGTCGGACACAACAACCCAAGAAAACGTAATCATAAACAACCCAATAAGTCAAAACACGCCTTCCTTTACCCATCCCATCTCCTTAAAGATTCATTAAATGCAGCCTGACAAAGTGTAGGACACGCGTCATTCCTCCATTTTCTCGTAGTATAATAAACACTAAGGACTCAAAATAAAAGGCCCAAAACATTCCTGAAAAAATCCTACCAACTCCCGCTCCAATCTGTCCCATCAGCCCTCTCGCCGCCCAACACACAAAAACCCCTTCATCTCCCCTCATTCGTCATTTTTGATAAAACCACAAGTAAAAACCACCATTTTCGCTCTACAGAAAAGCTCGCACCCCTTTAACTGTTTAGTTCTTTCTGTTTTTCCAAAGGCACAAAATCCATAAGCCTTAGGAATCCCTTTTTTATTTGACAGGGCTTATCTTTCGGTAAATCTTTCCATTCTTTCGTCCCTATATGAACCACTTTCTGCGCTACAACCTCAAGTGTCTTTACCTCCACATCTCCTTCCGGCTCCTTTCCTTTGTGTTGCCTTGGTGAGGGGGGCGGTGTGCCACCCAAACTCTGAACCACTGGTTTCTCCTGGGACGGTGTTTGCCCGTCTTTTGTCGGTTCTCCCTTATTGGTTTCCGTCATCTTGTTCTTCTTCTTCTATTTGTTCGATCCAGGACAAAAATCCAAGGTTTTGGGTTGGATTTTATCTTTCATGTTGCGTTTGTGAAGTTTCTCACGTCTTTCGCTCAATGACTCGATGTCTCTCTTTCCCACAGACGGCGCCACTTGATAAAACCAAAAAGATTGGTTACCAAGAATAGGGGGCACTAACCTCAAATCTGAGATCAGCGACCTGAAACAGCTTCCAAATACGTCACAGCGACCTGATAAGCCTCCAAAAATCCTCCTGGAGACCTAGCCGATCCTGTAAAACAACACCTTCAGCCAAGGTGGGGGGCGGCCCCGGCAAAGGTCCTCTGATGCTTTAGGTAGATAGTGCGAGAGATGATTTGAGAGATCAATCCATATGAGCCCACTTGGGCCTGACATTTATAAAGCCCATGACCGAGCTTAACAACTAGCGCCCAACACATAAAGTATAAGAGGTCGCGACCCTATATGAGAACTCATCCTCATACTCCAGGTCGCTATTTTTCAAACCAGCTCGCTCGCCTCCCAGAAGAAATGCTCATTCCAAGAGATGAGGTCGCTTACCATAAATACCCTCATATATTACATATGGATTTTTAGTGTCGTATCAGGCAGCTTACGAATCTTCACAATATTATTATGAATCATTCTTTTGATTTTGCATCAATTTCATTAAAATTCACATATTGTCATGAATTGTTATTTTAATTTTATTTGAAGAAATGATACACCTGAATACTACTCTTTCTATCCCAAAAGGATAGATTTAGTTGTTAATAGGTTTTTTAATTAAATTTACCTTTTCATCTCATACCCCTATAATTATCACACTATTCCACTTGACTGAATGAGTTTTTATGGAAACTGAGTAAATAATGAATAAACAATTAATTAACTTTAGAGGCATAGAAAGAAAGACAAGACTTTAACTATATTAACCAATATTTTCTTAAACTGTGTGAAATAACCGCAAGTTTATCTTTTTGAAACGGATGGGGTAATTAAATATAATAATTTATTTTAAGTGTCAGTTTATGATCCTTGTAGTCTTAATAATAATATAATCTATTTCAGGTGTCAGTTTCTGAGTTTCGGAGTCCTGGTCAAACTTATGTGCTTCAAAGTCCTAATCAATATAGGTTCAAAGATGGTGCATCTGTTGATTTGTGAAGTCATGTGAATTGTCAATTAAGAAAACTCCATAAGTTACTGTCATTAGGAATCGAACCCGAGAGTCCTAATCAAACCTAAATTTAAAATATATAATTTATTCCAAGTGTAGCTTATGAGCTTCGGAATCCTAATAAACATATGTGCTTCAGAGTCCTAATCTAACTTAGGTTCGGAGATGAGTGTCTATTGATTTGTAAAATCTGTTGAATTATCAATAAGAAAAACAAAAAACTCCAACGAAAAACTCCATAAGTTACTGCAATCAGGAATCCAATTAAAACCTGCGTTGTGCCGCGACGACTGCTTCTAAGGGCGGCAATCGAAACGTGGGTCTAACTGCTATTTGATGTTAATGTTTTTCAACAAAATATTATTGTACTCTTTTCTTATCACAGCTACACTTACCCATATATAAATCAAAATCACCTCATAATCTTTTTATAAATATAAAAATAAATTTTAAACATGTATTTAATAAATGAAGAAACGCAAATATATGCACACACACACACACACACACACACACACACACACACACACACACACACATATATATATATATATATATATATATATATATATATATATATATATAATGTTATAATATAATACTAAATACCCCCTCCGTCCCGTTTTATCTGTTGCATTTTCGAAATTTTCATGTCCCATTCTATCTGTTATATTTATATTTTCAAAAGAGAATTAATGTTACTTTGCTAGTTTTACCCCTACCTTTATTATTTCACAATTTTTTTTATTATGAACAAAATGATATTATGGTCGTTTGATACCTATAATTATTACACCATTCATCTTTCTTCATATGTTTAAATGGTCAATTGCGACAGATAGAATATGACAGATGGAGTAAATCTCAATGCTTCAAATCAGACAAATTATTTAATAAACTATTTTTATTATATATATGTATATATATATGTGTATATATAACTATTAAATAAATTTGAAAAATAAGCAACTCGATACTAATATATAATAACAATATCAGTCATTAAAAAATTAATTACTTAATATATTTAAAATGAAAAATATAATAGAAATATTCTAAAATATATTTTTTCAGAATTTCAAATAGTATAAATAAGTTGCATATGTAAAAGGAAAAGTATTAGGAGAAGACATAAAAGAGAGACGAAGGAGACGGTAGAAATTAGGGTTCTCTTATTCATCAAAAACTCCCTTTATATAGGGTATCAAAGTACATGTTTCCGTAATACATAAATATAACAAATACCTAAACTATCCCTCATTAGTTACTTGTTGACGAAGACACACTAATTGTATTTTTCCTTCAACACTCCCCCTTGTACCAAGTCAAATGGTGAAATGGTGTTTCATTGTTGCCTCGTTAAAATATTGCCAAGTAACAAAACCCAATGGGAAAAATAAAACTTGGTCTAAGGAAAAAGAGTACAACACACCTATGTTGAGACTCCCCCTAAAGTGTACACCTCTCTCTGATATGTACATCTATTGAGAGAACTTTGAAAGTCTCCACTTCCTCAATTTACTTGATTCTTGAGAAAATGCATAGTTGTTGGTTGCAGAAGAGTTGTGTTGATATTACTCGTATTATCACATTTTCTTCTGTGATAGAGTTCAAGCCACTATTATCAGATATATGAATGATCATAACATTTATCGTAGATACTCACAAACTACTACATGTATGATAATGATCTATTTACATAGATCGAATGAGTAACCAACATCAACGATACTATTTGGTGTTTCACAGTAGGAAGTAAACTCAACATTTTCTATAGGGATTACAAGACCATCTGCAGTCCCAATTATATTTATGAATGGTAAAAATAAACTCGCGTCAATGGTTTCATTTAGGTATCAAATTACATTTTGATTCTATTTCAGTGACATTGCGCTTTCTTGAGTTAAATCAGGATAACAATTTTGAGAAATTAATATTTGGTCAAGTGTATTAGTAATGGTATAATAATGTGCATATTATACGTAGGTAGAGAATTTCAGCTCCCACAATTTTTTCGTCATTCCATTGACGAAATTGATATTTCCTTATATCTTCACTTTGACCAATCATAAGAGTGCTAACATATTGCACTGATCCATATTTAATTGACTGATCATCTTTTGGATATATGCAAACTGTAGAGTTTAGTATTCCACAAACTCGGTTTTAGTTTAAAGCCTTAACATGACCGAGTTTTCCCATGGTTCATTATCTCATTAAAATTTCAAATAACTAGCGATATCTATTATTTCCTTAAGAGTGTATATTATGTTCCTTTCATCGACATATACAATTATAATCGCAAATTTGAAATTTATTTTCTTTATAAATACGCAAGGGCATATATTATATTTTCCCAATCAAGTAGTCACTTAGACGGTTATACCAAATCCGTCTGGATTGTTTCAATCCATAAAGTGAGAGTTTTAATTTAATTGCAAATGCACTCCGTATCTTAGAGTCACTTGCCTTGGCAATGAAAGGCCAGCAAACACTTTCGTATATATCTCTAAATCACAATCCCCATAGAGATATGATGTAACCACAAGTATAAGCTGCATTCTCAGTTCTTTGGAATTATAACATCTATTATGAGAGAGTACATATCCCCATAGTTAATTTCAGGTCGTATTGAGAAACTTTGTGCTTCAAGTATAGATTTGCATCTCATGGCTTTATTTTTCTCATTTTGCTTTATGACAAAACTTTGTTTATGTTCTACAAGCTTTACACTTGGTGAGGTTAGCACTACCAAACCAAATACCTGCCTTGTTGTCAGTGAATTTATTTCTACTTGAATTGATTCTTTACATTTAGGTCAATTCGCTCTATATTGATATTCCAATAGAGTGTGGCTCAATACCATCGTGCTCTATATTCCTTGAGCAACAATGTATATATCATCAATGTGTGTGGAGAATCTTTCCATCAACTTATATAAACTCTCATAGTAAATAGAGATTTCTTTATTCTCTGGAATCATATTAAACATCGGAGCGTCCTCCAGTAATGATTCATGGACATAAGTATAACCAGAGATAATCTCATGAGAGTCATTATCTTCATTGATGATTAATTGAATTTGTGTCATACATGCCCTCTTATTCCTTGTGCGAGTATTGATCGAACCAAGTGACCTCCCCTTGTTTCTTTTGGGAGTCACGACCTCAACCACACCTCCACTAATGGTTGCAATGTCTTAATTTGCGACATTATCCCCTTTATGGGGACTTCTAACCTTGCAGACACATTTGCAGCTTGTATATATATGATCTCGTCACTTTAGAAATTGCGTCTTCGATACTTTGAAGATCAATTGTTCACATTACTTTTCTTTCACGTTACATTATGAAATGCGGGGATCATAATGAGACATAGTATGAAACTATTCATGTCGTTCCAGTAGAAAATACTTTTTCTTATCTCCCCCTAATGACGGGAAGACTGTCTCATTAAAGTGACAAATTCGCTAATTTAGCGATAAAGAGATCGTCTGTCAAAGGTTTTAAATAGCGGATTGACTGTTAGAGACTCATATCCAACATAAATACTTAATTGTCTTTAGAAACCTATATGAATGCGCTGTGGGGGCGTAATAGGCGCATATACTGCGTAATCAAATATGCATAGATATGAATTATCAGGCTTATATTCAGTTACCAACTGGTACGCAAAATATCTGGTTAGCAGGGGTTCATAAAGGAATAAGTAAGAGTTGCGTGCAATATTGCATAACACTGTAGATATGAATTATCAGGCTTATATTCAGTTACCAACTGGTACGCAAAATATCTGGTTAGCAGGGGTTCATAAAGGAATAAGTAAGAGTTGCGTGCAATATTGCATAACCCTGTGCAGAAACAAATACATGAGTGCGCATAAATATTGTCTTAGTCACCATCTATATTCTTTTCGACGGTGTCTTCTTTGATACCTTATTATATATGCACATTAGGGTACAGGATGCATTACATCGATCTTGATTAATATGCAATAGACATCGAATACTTTTGATGTAAACTCTATAACATTATGAGTTTGGGTGCTCTATAAGGGCGGTGAGTCCTCAATCATACTAATGTACTAGAAGTTTTGCAAATGTAATATTTTTATAAACAATACGTGCCGAAACATCGACCAAAACTATAAAATACCTTAATGATGCGCATTTAGAATGGTCATATCCACATGTATCACCAATTATCAATTACTAGAATGGAATATTATACTTTATATCTTTAGCATAAGCAGGTCTCAATCATACAATTTTACTAATGAGCAAGTTTTGAAAAAAAAATGAGTGATGCATCTTTGAGATATGAATGTATGTAGTGCTCCTAGTACTTTAGATAACACTAGCAGTAATGTAACAACATTATTTCGACACTATATTGTGCATCAAATTTCTATCTCGCTTTGTGTTTCACTCAAAATAAAAGATGTCCATATTAATTTCTTATAATATGGACCATCATATCACGATGACCAAAGAATCGATGTCAGTCGTGTCAAAACTTAAATGAGTCGTGTCCAAAAGTTATTTGTTGGTCATATCTTATGACTCAATGATCAAAAGGTAGTAAAGTAAAATTACTAGATTGACTCTAAAACCATAAATTAAAGGTATAGTCCCATTCTCATAATGTACTTCTTAGTGATAATCATCAACATGAATATCATTAAACTTAACAAGGTTCGTTCGCTCTTGGTCCATTATGATCTTTTATGACTTTAATTAATGTGTCACTAGGCATCAAGACTTTGTCACATATAAATATCAATTAAGTGAATAATTATCTATTCCTCGACAAATTCTCACATTCCTCCAGAGATGAATGAAATAATATTTTACATTATTTACAAGATATTTGTTACATTATATCTAATAATTTACTCATGAACCTTGTATGTGAATGTGTTGTAAATAAACTCAATTACATTCAATGCTTCATAATGAAATGCAAAATTTAGCAATAAGCAAATAATAAATAAACCAGGCCACATCACATAAATCTAACTCAAAATAAACTTTAAGACCAGATACAATAGTCTAATATGAATGATTGATTATACTTTCATCAATCGAAATAGAGGATATCCATTGACGAAGCAAGGTTATTGGAAGAACCTCTATGAGTTATACCACGACCAAAAAATATCACAAACTCTTTACTCGTGGTTCATTCTTCCCACATAGGTAGGGATCAGCATGTCTCTTCCCCTTTACTTTGAGGTTATTTCCACTATTTATATCGATCCTAGTTAGTCTCAAGAAATTTCTTTATCCGGATGTCTAACATTGGTATTATGGAAAATAATGTCATGTCTCTCAATGACTTATTATTATAATTAATATTATACAAGTGCATCAGTATGTTTGCTCAAGTGGAAAAAATAGAGTGAGATCGTATCTCTCAATTTATTATTGTCATTTAAAGTGACTTTCTTTTTCATATATGGTAAGACATATTTTTAGTCGCAACATATCAAAGTCATTGACTCTTTTTAGTAAGCAAACCAATTTCCTTTCACTAAGTTCTTAGGCTTTGAAGTAGTGTTTCATAAAATTCTCAAAATATTCATTTAGAGTACATCTAGAATTTATTGAGATTTTGAAACTACATATACTTCCAATATAAGATTTGGGGTCAATATGAATTCTCAAGTTCATAAGAGAATTGACTTTGACTAAGTTTGATGATTCTTTGTCAATTAAGGGTTGATGGGTGATATTATTGTGGAATTGTAGTTATTCTAGTTTTCAAATCAAACGAATAATGGTAGTACTCAATTTCTATCGCAAAGATTTACAAAATGTTATTTTATAATTTTCGTGTAACTTACGGTCGACTTTATGTCAAACATTTATAGTAAAAGGGTTAGAAACGGTTGAATATTATTTTATTGTCTGTATCAATAAATATATATTTATTAAATTCATAATTCATTTCTCAATTCGCGTAACATGCGCGTCTTAAATTGATATATTAAATAATAGTAAATATGCAAATCTTTATTTTAAAATAATTAAAATTAAGATTAGAGAAGTAGAATAAAGATGATTAGGTCTCCTGTGAGACTAGTTTCATACAATAAAACCACTTATTATATACCATACTATATGACCCACCCCAACTCATTCATTTAATAATTAAAAAAAAGAATTTATTCATATTTATCTCTCCCACATCCTCTCATTTCTCCCTTCTCCCGTCGACTTATTCTTCTTTCTCTCTACGCCTGTCAACCTCCTCTTTCACTTGCAAAGCTTCTTCCAAGTGAATGAATCTTTCAGCTCGAGCCAAGAGATCTCCAAAGCTCCTCGGGGGTTCGACCACCAAGGATTGGAAGAAATCACCCTTTTTCAGACCTTGAGCTAATGCGTTCATTAACGTTTCTTCTGAGGTCGACGGGACCTCCAATTTGGCCGTAGTAAATCTATTTATGTAAGCTCTCAAACTTTCTCGCTCCTTCTGCTTGATGCTGAATAGTTCTAACGCTATTTTCTGGTACTTCATACAACTAGTGAACGGGTGTAACAACGCAGCGATGAACTCATCAAATTTGTATATCGACCATGGTGGTAGCTGAATAAACCAGCGTTGTGCTGACTTGGTAAAGGTAGTGGGAAAAACCCTACATATTATTGCATCTGAAAATCGATATACCATTGCTAAGTTCTCAAACCTGCACAAATGATCTAGCGGATCTACAATACCATCGTACTCGAACCCCATCGATTGGTAACCAACGGGTAAGTCATCTCTCAAGACTTCTTCGGAGAATGGGGTCGCCCGACGAACTCTTGCAGAGGGAGCACTGCTCGCTAATTTCCTCTTTAGCTCCCGCACTTCTTTGTTTAGACCTTCTACCACTTCTGGTAAGTCGGATACATTCTTGTTGAAAGTGTCATCAGTTGATACAGCTGTGCTCTCATCATCTCTCGCTCCCGAGCCCTGGGTCGGCTTACCAGTAGTCTCTCCCGCCAGATTGGCCACTCGAGCTGGTGATGACGGCGGCGGGCCCATGTTAGCTAATCTCTTGTCCACCGCTTCATCTACGGCCTTAGATATGACGCTGGACAACTGTTCAAAAAACAGTGATCCCACGGGTTCGCTCCTTAACTTTGCAGGAAACCCATCCCGGGAGTCGAGTTAGACACTGGGTCGGCGGGATTCTGAGGTGCTTCGTGAGGAGAACTCTCTCTTTCTATGGCTATCCCCGATGTTTGGGTCGTTAGAAATTTGTTCAGATACTCGGCAAGATTTCGTCGTAATTCTTCCATAATCGTCGTCGGACACTCACGTCTTAAATCCATATCTTCGAGATTTCCCACAGACGGTGCCAATTTTTTACTACCTCAAAACAAGAGCTAACCGGATGACCTCAGATCCCAGAAGAACAAGACCTGATCTCCGCAATTGATAGAACCTACGCCCACAAGAAAAAGTCAGACGGGGACCGGAAGGATTTTCCGGCGAACCTCCTCCAATGGTTAAGTTAGCGTTTGGAGAGAATTTAGCAGTGTGAGGGCTTGATTATAAAAGTGTGTTATCTTAATTTAATTTCGTAATTAACTATTTATAGGTGTACTTTCTTTAGGGTTTCCGTGAAATAAGGGTCGTTATGCCACGTCACCCTTCTGGGTTTCCTCTGCTTATTCTGCCCTGAGCTAGAGCCCCGAGCTCTTTTGAATAATTGACCTGGGCTAAAATCCCAAGCTGAAGAATGGTCCCGGGCTGAATAATTATCCCGAGCTATAAATGATTCCCCGACCCGATATGACCATTTCGTCTTTTTACCCCAAAACATGCACATCTTAAACTGGTATACTAAATAACAGTACATATGCAAATCTTTATTATAAAATGGTTAAAATTAAGATAAGACAAATAGAATAAATATGATTAGGTCTCATGTGAGACCAGTTTCATATTATATGATCACTTATTACCATACCATACTATATGACCCGCCCCAACTCATTCATTTAATAATTAAAAAAAATATTCATATTTATCTCTCCCACACAAGCACACACACAATGAGCTCTCCCACTGTCGGAGTCTGACTGCAACAACCGCATGTCACTCGCCGGTTGCCGCCAACTGCCGCTGCCGTTCTTTGGTCATAAGTTTTGCAGGATTTATTTTGTGGAATATTATCGTACCCATCAAATTAGATTTACGATTTAATACTCCAATCATCGTAGATTTGAGATCAAAGTAACCAATCTATCTACATTGATTCACCAGTTCAAAAACTCGATTAATTATGACCTCGTAACTCATCTCATTCCACTCTACAAATTGATTCAAATTATATTTAAAAAAAAAGGTTGTTGGAAAATACATCAGAATCTACCCAGTTTAAAGTATCACAAAACTAGTTTTAAAAAAATCATAAATACGATTATTAGTAAAAATTCATGTCATCTTTTTTTTTGGTTTAAAGTATCACGAATTCGCTTTAAAATATCACAAGTTTTAGTAAAAGTATCACAAAATCAAGTAAAAGTAAAACATAGTATATTTTATATTTTTACACGTATTTGTCTTACATCTATTCCTTATACACTTAGTTAATTAAAAGTATCACAAAATATTAATCATATATCACAAAACATAGTTAAAATGTCATATATATATTTTTTCCAATACTTGTACATTGCACAACATTTTGTAATATTGATATAAACCTATACTATACAATATTCGTACCTACAAATTGTGACACTTTTAACTCAAGTTGTAATACTTTTATTGCACATTGCGATACTTTTACATAAACTGTAACATGTAATACTATTATTTAAATTTGTGATACTTTTAACTCAAATAATGACATCGTTAACTTTATTTGTGATACTTTTACAATAATTTGTAATACCTTTGCATGAATTTGTGAGATTTTTAACTAATTTGTGATAACTCTAAATTCTTAATGCAATTTATTGTAATACTTTTACTCCATTTTTTTAAAACTCGATATATAGCTATAATACACAGTATTCACACCTAAAATTTTGATACTTTTATTGCACTTTGTAATACTTTTATATAAATTATAATATGTAATACTATTAACTAAAGTCGTATATAATATGTAATACTATTAAATAAATTTGTAATACTTTTATGTAATTTTTAATCATATATATAAAAGTATAAGATAAAGTATTCATATGTAAAGTTATAGCACTTTAATTTAAATTATGATACTTTTAACTAAGTTTGTGATAGATAACTCATTCTATACAAACATCAATTTAGAAAGAAAATCACACCTGCCCAGCCTAGTCCACCCTACCTCATCAAACAAACATCACATGCGCAGTGGCATGAATATCACATCAAAGAAGCAAAATACAACAAATATGACAACACATTCATATCGCAACCCACCTACATAAGGCAAACCAACGACATCAACAAGGTGGAGGTCGCTATCGCTTCCGCAAGAATGGTAACAAGGAGAGAAAAGAGAAAGAAAAAAAAAATCCTACTAGCACCAGTTTGAAAATAAAAACCAGTAGTATTATAGATTGCAATGCGAGGAGTTGAGCGATTATTTTCGATCCAAGTTTGGTCTGCCAAATCTCCGTAAATCTGAGGTCAAAGTTGATAATTCATGAACTTTGAATTCAGATCTACAATTACCAGAGCATCCAATCATAAATCCAATTATGGATTTTGAACGAGGGAGCCAAGAAGACTCAAACGATATATTTTTTTTATAAGTTCTGGCACCAATGGATGGCAGTTGACGGTGATCAGTGGCGGCCGACGGCGGTCGACTGCGAGAGAGGCGGAGAGAAGATGGAATGGAGACTGGAAGATGGGTAATGAATGTGATTGCGTGTTTTTTTAAATATAATTAGGGTTGTTAATATGGGCGGGTCAAGAAGCAGATGAGTAAAATATATATGAATATGGTAAAAATTGATCTCATACAACTACTTGCCAGTAAATAATATTATGGAACATTTATTTAGTGTTGGAGGTGGAGTTTTAGTGCAAAGCTTGCACCAAATTGTGCATTTGTTAGACATGATCATACGTGTGAATTAGACAAATCATTGGCATGGTGGGAGACATCAAATTAGCCTCCGGGTTAGATTGTGCTTCCAATCATGGTTGTTAAAATCTCGAGTTAACTCCTAAGATTGTATAATTTTACGATTCAAAATCAACAAATCAATTCAAAATGAGCGCAATATATTATATTTAGAAAATCGTAATTTTTTTTTAAATCGTGATTTTTTCCGATTCTACTAAAATGTGAGAATCGAACCATTTTTTTTTAGTTTTCTTGTAATGGAATAAAAGAGTAGCAAATCGATTCAAATCATGTGTAAAACCGTATATTCAGAAAATCGTAAAATAAGGGTAAAAAAATCATAAAAATTGCGATTTTGTCCGATTATATTAAAATGTGAAAACCTTCTTTCTATTCTTTTTTCTTGTGATAGAATTTTTTTAAAAAAAATCCAATGAGTCTTTTTGTTGTCTCATAAGCCCAAAAATAAAATAAAAATCAGCAAATAAAAGACAATCTTACACCAATTTAGGGATTAGGTGATCCAAGTCGATCAAATTAACAAGTACTTGTAATGGAGATGTTCGAAGAAGCAGAAAATTGGAATAGATAATTCAATAACAGTACAATCAATGTATTTGATGTTAATGATGAGAAAACTCATTTTGATGATTATTTTCATGATTTGAATATTTTTTATGATTATTGTTCATATAGTCAGTACTTTGAATTGATTTCGTGTACTTTGTTTAAGATATCACGTAAATAGTTTTAAGCTATTATTTGACTTTATATTGTTAATTCATGGTATTTTCGTTTTTCCTCATTCTTTTGGTATTTTAAATTATTTTTACATACAATTTTACAATTTATGATTCTAATCTACGATTCAATTTTAAAATCTACGAACAATATGATACAAAAATAGATTTTGACAACCTTGTTTTCGACCCAAAATGGGTCGAACTTTTTGGCTCACATGTCAGGGTATTCCATCACCCTTTTTTTTTTAGTTACGGCAACGCTTGGACTCCAAATTTAGTAGATTGATAAGATTTTGATTTAGTCTACTTGACCGGAGTTTTTTGCTTTGGCTCAATGGTCCAACCTGAACCAGCCGATTAATTAATAATTTGTGTATGCCACAAGCATAAAATAAGATTTTTAAAAAATGCAAATGACGATTAAAAAAGATAAATTTAATATAAAATTAAGGCTCTCATTCACTTTCAAGGATGATGTAAGAATTGGTAACAACTGAAAGGGAGTTGGGCTAAATTTGAAGATTATTGCGCAACGTGGGGCCGATTGCCTTTTGCCCATTTTCCCATTGACAAAGCGTCGTCGAAGTGAGGTTGTGTTTTGCATTCCAATATTAAGAGATGGTGCTAATGATCAATTGTTATTTTTTCTACACCTCATATTGCTTATATTATTCTTTTGAGAGGGAGAGAGAGTTTACAACAACGTGTGGATGTGATTTTAAGTCTCGACCAATTTGTCTGGCTGTTCAATTGATATTTTTTAATTTTGTGCTCCATGAGATATAATTAAAAGATAGATATAGAAATAGTTTGGTAGGCAGTCGGTAGCATAGCCAATTAAGCCAAGGCAGAGGTTTGATAGATAATATTCCAACTATTGTAATATAGAGCATTAATTTAGAGGAAGTCTATATCGGACTATTCTATTCTTATTATTTGTTATATTGAATTAACATTTTTACCAATTTACAATTTAATTAGCATTTATATTTACACATTTTAATCTTTTATGTTTAATATTTAATATTTTTAAATTATAACTTAATATAATATGAGTTGCATTATTTGTTGAATTAGTTCATCTGGAAAAAACATATCATACAATTCTTTTAAGTTTTTTTTTTTTTTTTTATTCTACTAACTTGTGGTGAATTTTCTCTTATTAAATAAATCACTTTTTTCTTTGTCATATATGTGAAATTAAATTAATAATAATTTAAAATGCAAATAATAAAAAAAAAGGATATGAAAAGAGAAATGGGTTTTTCCGTAGATTTTGCTATTTCAACGACGACTTGTAGCGACCTACATATAAAATAATCGCCTATATATAACTTATGATTGCGTTCCGCTCAACTTCCACGTCAACATGGAATATATCTACAATTTTTAATCAAACGGTGTACATTAATTTATTTACATTCTATATAAATACATACGTCACATTACATATATATTCATAATTTATGCCGGAATAATCTGTGATTTTTAATCAGATGGTGTCAAATTAATAATTCATCATATTCATGAATTTATTAAGCCTAATTGAGTCTTAACTCTTAACTGGCACATAAGAACTGTGGATATGATAAATTATGTAAGAAATTAAATGAAGCTGAGAGAAATTACAATTCCCTTCAATTTAATATTATAAATGCATTTTTTTTAATAAAAAAGGTGGGATTTATGAGCTACCTTAAAATCACAGTGATTCGTAATGATATTAACAAACTTCAACAACACGTCATAACTTAGAACTAGCAGAATATGTAATTTTAGGGAACAAAACTTCACTGCCTAGTTAAAATAGAATACCCAAACAGTTTCTATAAATAACAAACTGAGTATAAAATTAGAGTAAGGGCCAACAACATGAATGTTGACGTGCACGTAAAAAATATTTATAAATATAGAGTTTAGACATCAAATAAACGAAGCAGAGTTACTCTTTTAGAAAAAAAACTAGATAGTGTTTTGTTGGTGACACAAATACCCCAAATTTCTTTTCGCTCTTGAACTTGACATTTTTTAGGAAACACGTGCCATAAATCAGCCAAATAAGTTACATTTAAATAACAGAGAAAATTGTCAAATAATTTTTCAAATAAGATTTTATTTGTCATTTTAAATTTAATTTAAATTAAATAGTCTCTTATTTTTATTAAATAGTCCAAAATTATGACATGAATATACCACATTAATAATATAATTGTGAAAAAAATTAATAAAAACAAATCAATAATAACAACAACGACAATAACAACAACAATAATAATATATTAGGTAGCAGGGTGGCTGCCGGGTGCCCCTATTGCCCCCACCACGCTGGTCATTTGGAAAGTTCTTCATTTGCCGGAAAAAATTGGTAGTCAGAAAATATTTTCGTCAAGTTTTTTTGGCCAAAAAAATTCTTACTATATATCTAAATTTCTGACTATATATACGGGTTTTTTTTACCTTGATGTTCAAAAAAAAAAAAAAAAAAAATCGGTCACCAAAAAAATTCTTTACTATATATTTGAAAATACTTAATATCCCAAAGTTGTCCCAAGAGGATCGATGCGCTTTAGCGACATAAAATTTCTTATTATATGTCTAATATATGTATGAATTTCTTACATAATACTCAAACAAAATATTTTCTGCACCACAAAGAAATTTCTTATGTAATTGGCCAAATAAAAATTTCAGTTATTAAAAAATATTTTTTTAATATATGGTTCAATTTTTGTTTACCTTAGATGTCCAAAATCTTCCTACTTGATTGATAAAATTATTCCCCTGATTGGCAAAATGAGGTGCAAAATGTTATTATAGTTATTTATTACCTTATTAAACATAATTTCTTTTTGTTTCTTTTGCCCAAAAAATAAAAGATTTTTTTTACTTGACAGAAGGATTATCTGTTATGTAATTTTCTTATTTAATATGACAATTTATATATTTTTATTAATTTATAGTGAAAACTTTGAACTTTATGTTACCTTTTATTTTTTACTTTGTATCCTAACAAACCAATAGAGTTTTATTATTTTATGTTCAAAAAGTAAGAATTTTTTTTTATTTATAGTGATATTTCTTACTTTATTTCCTAAAAACATAAATAAAATTCATATTTTTAACGTAGTGAATATATTCATACTACTTTATGTTCGAAAAAGATAAGATTTTTTTTTGGGAAAAAATAATATATAATCGCCGAAAAATTCTCCGGCAACGGCCCAATCGAATGGAATAGGGTAGTGGATTTGTTGGTGGTTATTATTATTATTTATTTATTATTATTATTATTATATTATTTATAGTAGATAATATTTATTTTAATAGGAATAACTTTGTAATTATATATAACGATTGGATTCATTTATATAATTATTTGAATATTTAATAAAAATATTTTTCCTTATAATATTGGACAATTGTCCCTAAATAATATTAGATGGCATTGTTTGTTTTTCAAATAATTGAGGGCCGCCACTCGCCACCATTGCAATTTTGTGTCATTGTCTCATTATTTTAAGTAGTGATTTATTAAGTATACAGCTTATGAAAACAACCACCTTTTATTAAATATAGGTTTGGTGACAACCGACTATTCACTTTTTTAGTTGGGAAAAAGGAAATTGTTTAATTCTTCTTAGATGGTTGTTAGAGAAAAAAACCAACAGACAAGTCTGTTCAATTTTTTTTTTTTCCATTTATTTTCTGTTAGATATGCTGGCTTTTTAAATGTAATGAATATACGAGGAGAAAGATTTTTTTCTTTTTTCGAGATATTTCGGGTTTTTGAATAATCAACTTAGCATTGGTATTTAACACTTAATGTACCCTTTAAAAACTTAAAACAATGTTTACCAAGTTTGGGATTTCGTACTTTAAAATTTATTTAGTTATCTATATATGAATACTTCCTCTTTCGCAATTATTGTGTTTCACATCTCGTTAAGTTTGAAAACTAAGCCAAAATATATTCTATATTCGATTTGAATAATGTCGTAATAACGAGTAATGGGTTGGACTTTTTATTCTTAAAATTAAAATAGTCTATTATTATTTATTTTCTTATTTTTTAGTACTGTTTGGATAAAATGAGTTAGAGTTGGAGGAATTCTATAAAAATATATATCAAATAAGTCCAATATTTTTTTTTAACATTGTTTTGGAATAGAAGCCTGGTGGATGATTTTTTTCATTTGTACTAATTTTCTAATATTTTATTTTTTTTAATACTATTTACACTTCTTGTACGAACATGGGGGCCGGTCCGGGCTTGAGTTGTCCCTCCCTTGTCCCACGACCACGCCATTGGATTTAAGTTCATTGTTAAAAGTTCGTAATGAATTTTGGTTCATCAAGAATTTCAAACAAATTTGAACACATTTTTATGTTTTGATAATAAACTAAAACTCGGCTTCGATAAGTAAAAATACAAAAAAAAAAAAAAAAAAAGTGTAAATATATCAAAATACTCGAGCACAATTCATGTTCAACTTGAATAAGACTTGTTCGAACTCAACTTGAATTAGAATACAAACGAGCTCAACACGACTCTAAAACTCGATAAATTTAATAACAAGTTTGAACGGTAATGCGATCGGCTCGAGTCAACTCATTTAAAGACCTATTTCATGAGTTGTTCCTTCAAAGAGCTTGAAATAAGGGATAAGTACAAAAATATCAAAAAAAATTTTTAATAAAAATATTTTATCTTGTTATACCAAACATACTAATAAAAGTTTATTCAAAAACTACACTCTATTTCTCAATGGTTTTCAGTTTGTTTATAACATGTTTGTATACCTTAATAATTGTGAAAACGAAACGCATCAAGTGTTTCTATCTGGTTTCCAATTATTTTCTCATTGGTTTCTATACCCTAATAGTTGGGAAAAGTGAATCCTGTCGCGACAAATGATATGTTTCGTGCGTGTTTCAAGTCCGTTTACTGGTTGTTTTTATATGCTAGTAGTTGAAAAAAGTGAACCCTGTTGGGGCAAGTGATATATTTCGTGCGTGTTTCAAGCCCATTTCCTGGTTGTTTCTATACTCTAGTAGTTGGGAAATTGAACTATGTCGTGGCAAGTGATATGTTTCGTGAATGTTTCAAGTCCGTTTTCTGGTTGTTTCTATATGCTAGTAGTTGAGAGAACCCTATTCGGGCTAGTGATATGTTTCTTGCGTATTTCCAATCGGTTTCCTTGTTGTTTCTATGTCTGTTTTTACTACAAGCCACACAAATTCTTTCTTTTTTTTTCTTCATTCCCGATTGCGTTTTTGAACAGAAAAAAAACATCAAATGAAGAAAAAAAAAAAATTTTTTTTTCCTTTTTTTGTTCTAGCTTATTTCTTCAAACCAATACAAAATATAATCCCGTCCAAAATCTCTGACACCCACAAATTCGAAACCACCACTGACTATTTTACCCGAAGCCCGTCGTTGATCGATTTCCGGGCCGATGGAGCCCAGAACAACCCATCGAACTGCCGAATATGTCCATCACCTTCATCCCATACGAAGTTCCCAAAAAATGAACCGAATCCGGCCACTCCAGATTCCAGTCACCACCACTGCCACTGAGGCCACCAAATCACTTCCCGGCGTCGACACCTACCCCACGCTGAAACACGATAGAAAGCATCCCACCATCGCTACCATTTTTCTCCACCAATTACTACAGTCAGGTGTCAGATCTGCATCGAATCGCACTGATCTCGTCACCACCACCACCAAATGTTACAGTTGAGGTGTCTGAGATGAATCGAATCGCACCATTCTTGGACGTGATGATATCATCATGCCGAATCGCGATGGAAAGTTTTAGATTTGATTTTGAGTTTGAATTGGATTCAATGAGATGATTTGTTTTTATATATTTGAGTTTTCTATTGGATGTGGTTGTATTTGGTGTTGGCGATTTGGAGATGAAGCATGCGACGAGCATGAGTTTGAAAGAGAAAATTGTAATTTGACAATATGTGATTTCTCGAAGAAAAAAATAAAACTGGGAAAAACAATAATTATAGATATTAAAGGGAAATTTGTGAATAATCAAAAGTCAATAAAAAAAAAAAGAAAAGTGTCATTTTCCATAAAATATGAGCAGATTTTGTTATTTCCCCTTGAAATAATCAAATTTCGGAAACATGCTCCGTATAATGGACTTTAATCCTTTCATGGCCGATTGGGTTTGAGTTCAAACGGATCAAGGCCCACATTAAATTTGGGCATTCCGATGGCCTTGTTTCTTAGGCAAGTCCACTGGTCAGTTTGAATCTCCCCAACTTTAAGTTAAACCACTATACAAATATGGTCTTCCCTGGACATTGAAAAATATGATCGTAATACTACCTACTCATTGGCTAACGCACTACACTATCAATATTCATTACTTTTGAATATGATAATCGTTGTTATTTCTTGGAGATTCGAAAATTCTCAATTGGATATTCATTGTTTTTTACCAGTTGTTTAATTATTTTAACAGGATATTTATTAGTTTTTCACTAAAAATTCAACTGGATGTCCATTAGTTTTGACTGTATGTTCATTAGTTTTAAACTGAAATCTCATATGTTTGATAGTGGAGCATGTAATAAATTTGTTTAAAAAAAATAAAAAAGATCTAAGAAAAAAAAAAGGGTCTTGGTGATGTTGATTTTGCACAACTAACAATAGCCCAATCCAGAAAATCTAATTCGAGGCCCTTACGTGCGTAGCCCATTGTTTGCAAACTTTACAAATTCATTCACCTTTTGGAATTGAACTAGCAGTTGAACAGTGCTATAGTTATTAATTTTCCAGCAAAAGTAGAACGAAAAGTAATTTGTTCCACATGTTACTTGGTTAAAACTTAAAAGTTGCATTTGCATGCATGTGGATGGACTCGACCCAAGTTCAATTTTTCGTGACACGATAAAAAATTTCACATACTTAGACCGGTTGTACAATAGAAAATCTTGTACATGTTAAAATAATTATATTTTATTGAACACAATCTGAATCATGACCAGAAAACTAATACATATATCAACATAAAAACCTATACGTCATTTCTCCCAATATCAAACTAATTCAATTGACATGACTTTCACCTTTTTTTGAGAAACTTTGACGACAAATTCAAGTACTTGATTAAAAACAAAGAAAAAAATAATACATAGGGAAAAATATTGACAAGAAAACGAAAATGAGCTGTCAAACTCTCAAATATAGGACCATTTGAGAAGGAAAGATGTAATGAGCAGAAAGTCTTTGACTCCAAATTCATTTGTGACCATGCAAAAGAGCTGCCCTAAGGCATAGGCCACTCTAACCCACTTATTATTGTACCCAACCAAATGACCTATCAATGCATCGTCTGAATTGTCCTAAACGGTGGCCTATTTTAGTTAACTTCAATTTCCATTTCTGTATCATTGTTATATAAAAATAAAATATCCCAGTTAGATTGGTTGAGCCTATCAGATAAACTTGCATTTATTACAATTTATTTACTTTCGAAAGATATTGGCTATGAATTTCCGTTATTAAATAAAATTAAATCGGATTATTAAGATTATGAAAATTATAATTCTATTACAGCACCATGTCCTTGCCCTAAACAGTCTGTCACCCTATCCCTTTTTGAAACACGTGTCGGTCTGTAGCCCACCTGGACCACCGGTGGCACGTGGACACGGCCACCCCCTGCCGGCCGTGCCACCACAACCGGTGGAGGACCACCTTGGCTTGGGGGGATCATATCAGCAATAGTACTCCCACTCTTTGTTCCACAAGTGCCTGCCTTTCAATTCCTTCATGTCCTTATCTTCATGGGCCCAATCCATAAAGTTACCCAAAGCCCATATTTGCTTTGATGCTTTTCTCTCTCCTACTCCCTCTCTCTCTCATGTTTTGTTTAACCTTTTTTCTTTTTTTAACTTATTATTACATGCTATATATATATATATTTTATTACCTATGAAAATAAGTTATGCGTATAAAGGTTGCATTTTTTAAGTAATAAAACATACTAGGTTATATAGTATACAAATAACAAAAAAACAAAGAATGTGATTAATTACCATTGTCCCAACATGATCCTAGTCATAATTATTTCAACATGATGAAGAGTTTTATTTAATAAAAATATTTGGTAGTAATTAAAATGAAAAACTGTGGAGCCATACCATGAGAATGTTGGTTCTATACTTAAATGTAACAATCAGAACAGGAAAGTGACCCAAATGAGAAGGACATTACTGTTTGGTTCCAAGCTAAAAGAACAATCTACCAATTAAAAATTTGGGCATCGCGTGGTGGCTGCTTTGTTGGATTATTTGTGTTGTGTGGTTATAATTACAACACAACTCCTTAAATATATAAAATCATATTTTACATTTTTGCAGTTAAGTGTTTAAGATGTGGACCATGCAGATAGAATCTAGGTGTGGGGTGGAGTTTTGGCCCGACTCTTTTAGCGAGGCCCAATGTGCTCTGCCATATCTAATTGTAATTGAATATAATAACAATAACAATAATAATAATAAACTTATGTAGAAATAATAAAAAGATTATTAGAAAATGCGGGGAATGTGTAATAATGATAAATAATTTGTTTTGAAGAAAATAAAAATAAAATGGATTGATAAACAAGAATTTTTTTTAATGAATCAAGTAGTGTATATTTTTAAATACCTTTTTAAGCAATTGCATTTTTGCTTTTCTAAAAAAAAAAGTGAAATTCTTTGATATTATATTGCTTACCCTACCGACCCATTTTCCTGGGGCCTGTCAAGTCCATAACATAAAAGATGCCAAAATTTGTTTGGGTTCACTTTGAAGTCTTGAGAATAAAGGTGTCAATAAAGTAGAACAATTAATAAACACGGGTAAATTTCAGCCTCATCCTGGTAAAAATAAAATTAAAATAAAAGGAGTAACAATTAATAACAATAATAGTAATAATATATTTTCTTTTTTTAGTGAGGTCCTGGAAAGTGTGATATTCAGGTGTTGTTTTGTTTGACTTGACATGGAGTTCTATTAAACATTTACTAGTGAGATTCAAAGCCACATAATTTTCCTATGTTATTTATAGCATTTTCACAGTTGCCATGAAAAGTGAAACAGTACTACCTGAAATATGGACGTCAGCTACTTATAACAATTACATATTAGGGCATATGTCACTTATATATACATACATACTTGTGTGTATGTACTATGCATAGATGCTGCATGGAGCAATTTGTTTAGAACCAATGGTGTTTTGTTAGTGATATTATTATAATATACAAGTCAAATAATAGTAAAAAAAATCTTATTTTTATATTTATATTTAACAATATTTTTCTTTAAAAATAACATGATATGTATGGTAAATTTTGGTATAAAATAAATATGTAATTAATAATTTAAATAAATATTTTTTAAAGTGGGAAATCTTATGATTAAAATGATTAAAAAAATACTTATATTTTGTTTCTTTTTTACAACCCATAATAAATGAATAAAATGACTAATAATTCATCCGTATTAAGCTTAAAATTAATATAATTTATGATTGATTAATTGACTTGATATATATATATATATGTGTATATATATATATATGTATATATATATATATCATACTGGAAGAACTTAATTTTGATAGATCATTCTTGGATGTTGAGCGACGCCGATTATATTTATAGATGACAATTGGGCAAAAGGCAATTTACGATAAAATTTTAAGTGTGACGACAAAGTGCCTACTTTGTTTACGGTGAAACCGGTAAAACCTTCATATATAGAACATTATCCGCTACATTACATTCCAAAGGCGATATTGTTCTTAACGTTGCTTTGAGTGGTGTTGTGGCACTTTTACTGCCCTCGGAAAGAATAACACTCTAGATTCGAAATACCTATAAATATATCGGAACAGTCTATGTGTTCTATAACACTTGGGACAGGGTTAGCTGATCTTTTACATAGCAAGAAATTGATCAGTTGAGACGAAGCACCAATGATGAATAGATTATGCTTTCAAGCGTTAGATAAAAGTTTGAGATTTGCTGCGACTGGTGAAGCGAAGAACATACCATTTGCTGGAAAACTTATTGTTCTCGGTGGAGACTTTAGGCAGATCCTTCCTATTGTACCAAAGGGTGGTAGAGAAGATACCTTATACGCGCGTGAGTCACTACAAAAAAAATATTATTTTATCGAGGGAAAATCCCTCAGTAACCAATTTACTGAGGCAAACCCCAAGAGAAAACTCCCCTCGGTAAAACCCTCATCGGTAAATATTTTCGAGTGAATCTTGGCCTCGGTAAATTTTTCGAGAGAATTACCAAAAGTTCATTTTTTCGGTAAATTCCCTTGGGCCTAAATATATATGCCCTCGGGAAAATTGAGGGGAAAAATACCCTCGAAAAAACCGAGAGGATATTTGCCCTTGGAAAAATCGAGGAAAAATGTACCCTCGAAAAAACTGAGGGAAAATACCCCCTCAGAAAAACCGAGGGTAAATACCCCATCGGTTTTCCTCGAAAAATATTAAAAATAACAAGAAAAAAAGAAATTCCGAGGAATATTCTCCTCATTTTTCCTTTTTTATTTTTAGTTACTAATTCTCATTCATGTTTATTTATTAAAATACCCAAAAAAACTAAATAAAAATATTAAAAAAGAGACAAATAAATAAATCAATTATTATATAAATATCTGAAAATTTATAATTATTAAATTTGTTGAACAAAAGTGTTTAGTAAAAGAGTTTATAAAAATATAAAACAATCCTATGCGGGGGATACTGTGGCGGGGGATACTGCTGTAAACGAGCTAACAACTCGGCATCTGGGCATTCATTTGCGCCTGAAATTACTACTGCTCACGTAGATGCCAGTCTCGTTGTATCACTGCTCCATCGCCTCCTGAACTCGTCTCGTGGTCTCCAACTCCTCCCTCTGCGCCTGGAGTTTCGCCTCGAGTAGGGGTGAGCATTCGTTCGTTTCGGCCGAAAATCGAACCGAAATAACCGAAACTAAAATTTGCACAAAATTTCAAACCGAACCGAACGAAAATTCAGTCTAAAATCGAAAAAACCAAAAATCGAAATATTTACAAAATTACAAACCGAACTAAACCGAAAATATGTTTAGAACCGAATTGATAAAAAATAACAATAAGTAATATAAAAAATATATTTTTTTATTTTTTAATTATATTTCGGTTAATACCGAAGCGAACCGATTCTTTTTTGTAAAACCGAACCGAATTAACCGATTTTTTGGAATTTTCAAACCGAAAACCGAACCAAAAATTTCGATTCGGTTCGGTCGGTTATTTCGGTTTTTTAGTTTTTTGCTCACCCCTAGCCTTGAGCTCTCTTACGTGGGTCCTATCCTGCTGGGAGGAGGAAGAGGAAGAAGAGCTGCCTCAAAAACCTTTTGCAGTAGCCACCAACTTCTCGAACAAGCCAGTGCCGTAATGACAACCCTTACCCGACCCGACGATGTCGAGAAAAATAAGGTCAAGGTCAACCTCATTTTTTTGATCCTGTGAAGAAGCACGTGCATCATCCAGACGTCGCTCGTACTCCTCCTGAAATACAACTCGTTAGTAATACATTTAAACCAAAGAGCTAATTAAAAATAAAAAAGAGACTCACATTAGTACCATTGGGTCTCGCATCGATCCACGTGTCATCGTCCTTCTTGGGCGTACGTACCAAAGTGGATGACGCACCTGTCTCACTCCTATATCCAAATAAGATTATTAAATAATTAACATAAAAAATAAACAAATAAATAATATATATTATATTCTGAAATTACTTGCGATATCATAGGAATAATTACCGTAGATAGATCCCCCCCCCCCCCCCCCCCCCATGCTTCGACATCCCAGTACCCGAATCAGCAGGCTCGTTCTCCTGTTCTTGCTGCACTGCTCGGAACTCTTCCTGTTCTCGGGCTTATCCCACTCAACGGTCCAAACCCTAGTTGAAATGCATGATATATAAAATATAAATTATCTGTAATAATGAAAAAAAATTAATTTAGTAAGAAAACATAACAGAATCATTTACCTCCAAAACCCCTGGCAACGCAAGTCGGTGGCTGACAACCATGAGTATCATGATACTGCTTATACTCGTTAAGCTGCTTCCCATACTTGTCCTGCATCGTCTGGAGAAATATTGCATGAATATCCCGTGTGGTATACATGTTCGTGTCCCAATAACAAATCTTCTACAAAATAAAATAATAATTACAATTCAACCGATACACGATTGTCAAGTTACAATAAAGATTAATAAATTTGGATACAAAATAATAATTACCTGAAACATGTTCCACCAGAATCGACGTGTCTCTTCCGGGATTGCCTTAAACTGCCAATCGGCGGGATGGAGCTCCTCTGCATGATCTCCTGATATATGTTGGTCAGACTGACGTCCCTACTACGTAGCCTGTGATTGTGTTTGTGGTTACAAATATAACTTAATAATAACGATGATTAAAATTTTAAAATTATTAATTTACTTACTTATTATCGTCGATATAAATAAGGTATCACCTCTGTGGTGGACCCAAGTACTGTCGGGATGTACCCACATCGGACGGTGTCGATGTCGGTGTCGGTGTGATGGTATTTGTGGTCATTGCTGAATGATCACAACCAATGCCCACGTAATCGTCATCGAAATCACCTAAAAGCCCACCCCATATCTGATCGACCTAGGCTGTTGGATTCGCGTCCACGACGTCTCGACATCTAATAAAATTATCAGATAATAAGAGGATTTACAAAACACCAATATATATCATATATCAACCATTTTAATAAAACCAAGCATAAAACAAATTAATTTAAATAAGAGTATTTTACAATATGAATAATTTACATATATTTCAACCAAACTAATCATCTGAATTGACACTTTCACTTAGGGGTGTTATTCGGTTATTAACCGGCAGGCGCCTAACCGTAACCTAATCGGCCGTGAATCGGTTAAGGTTACGATTAGGTGCGGTTAAACGAACCGGCGGTTAACCGACATTCTTTTTAAATTTAAATAAAATCTGAGATATTAGGCATTATAACCGCCAATTTCAATTAACCAGCCGGTTAACCAGTTTAACCACCGATTAACTGTCGGTTAAACCCACCGATTAACCGATTTAACCGTCGGTTAAACTGCCAGAATTTTTTTTTAAAAAAAAATTTTCGATTAACCGGCGGTTATAACTGCCGGTTACAGTTAGGGGTTAACCTTAACCATAATCTAACTGTCGGTGGCCGGTTGACGGTTACGCTTTTAATCAAAACCGGTGGTCAACGGTTAACTGTAACCGGTCAACTAGTTACTAACCGCCGGTTAGGCGGTTAACCTTAACCTAATTAACACCTCTACTTTCACTATTAAAGTTATCACCAAACTCATCTTCGTATGTGTCTTGATCTTTATCTTGATTGGTGAGTAACTCTTTTTCTGCATCATCATTGCCTTGTCACGAAGATATCGTATACGCGAGTATATGCTCTTATCATTGCAAAATAGTCCGATTGACAAAGAATATGAGATTAACAGTTGGACAATCGATGTCAGACTCAACTGCCCAATTAAGGAATCTCTGAGTGGATTCTAAACATAGGTGACGGTGAAATTAGGATCGATGTTGATGGGCAGAGCCTAATTGATATTTCCGATGATATACTTCTTCAAAGTACAGATGATCATCTTGAAGCTATTGTTGAGAGCACGTACCCTTCTCTTATAAGTTATATTGGCAAATCTTCATTTATTGAAGAAGGGGCAATACTTGCACCGAAAAATAATACTGTCGAAATAGTAAATGATTATATCATGTATATGCTTCATGGAGACAAAAGAAAACCATATGCAAAATGTACATGAACAGAATAAATCAAAGTCAAGTCTACTCAAATTTCCTCAACACCATAAAGTGTTCGGGAATCCAAAATCATATTTTGAAATTGAAGTTTGGAGTTCTGGTGATGCTAATTCGAAATATGGATCAAACCTCGAGACTATGTTGTTACACAACTCGAGGATCACATTGTTAAAGTGAAAATCCTATGAGTAATTAATATTGGGACTAAAGTGTTTATTACATTTATGGCATTAAGTCCTTTGAATAATCGGTTGCCATTTAAATTTCAAAGAAGGCAATTTCCACTGATGATTTACTTCGCGAAGATTATAAATAAGAGTCAGGGCCAGACACTCTTCCATGTTGAGTTGTATTTGCCAAGACCCATTTTCAGTCATGGTAGAATTACGTAGCAGTATCTAGAATTAGAAGACGACAGGGGTTGAAGATTCTTTACTGCGACAAGAATGGTTAAATCGTAAATAGAACAACGAATGTGGTGTATAAAGAAATTTTTCAGAATTTGAAGTGAATGATAATATTTTACATATATTTCGTGTGCATATTAGATTTATTAATATGGTGATTTTTTTAAAAAGCATGTTATGCATATGATTCTTTTTTTTTTACAAAAGTGTGTAACGCATGTAATGCATATTATTATTTTGTTTAAAAAAACCGTGTAACGTACGAGTTTCGCACCAGTATATACATACATACATATATAAAATCATATATATATATATATATATATATATATATATATATATATATATATACTATTTAAAATATGCAGTTATATCAACTCTAATGTAA
Source organism: Phtheirospermum japonicum (assembly GCA_014905375.1). Taxonomy (NCBI): domain Eukaryota; kingdom Viridiplantae; phylum Streptophyta; class Magnoliopsida; order Lamiales; family Orobanchaceae; genus Phtheirospermum; species Phtheirospermum japonicum. The sequence continues at coordinate 2,686,333 of BMAC01000025.1, read as the reverse complement.
TTATATAAATTGAAAATTATACTATATTTAACATAATTAACTTTAAATTACTATATATTGAGTTTAAGATGGTACTTTGTGAACATTGTTAATAATGAGAAATATACTACTAATACTTATATATTTATAACTATAATTCTTAAAGTTGATATATTATAAAGTTAATATGTAAGCATAATAGTCCTCCTATATTGAATTTCATAGAATTCTAATATAAATTATGCTACATTCAATTTATTTCAATGATAAATTAATAATAATAATAATAATAATAATAATAATAATAAATATACTAGTCATATTAATTATATTGAATGAAGATATAGATTTCTATGAAAATGTACCAGTAATATTATGTTAAATTTGACGTTAAGTATTTTATATATTTAATGAGAATATAAATTAGTAATATAAGTGAAAATAATTACTATAGTAAAAGGTTATTTTACATCCGTGCAGCTATTATTGTTGATCCTGCCGAGATGAAGGATGCATCAATAGCTCACTTGTCTCGTTAACAATAATAACATATAAACTACTAATATTTAATAAAACATAAACTAGAGTTGTTTTTATATTCTTGTGAATTGGTATTTAAGTTGAGTATTGTAGTGTAAAATATATTATATGTAAAGTTTCATTAAATAATATACTTTCAATAATCTAAGTATTATAAGTTGATGTGATTCCTTTTTTTTTCACTAAAATTAATAATAAAATTAATAACTAAATCGTTCATTCATGAAATAGAAATCAAATTATGGCTTAACATTAAAATATAAAATTAACTAATAATAATTAATAAGTATTGGACATCTATACATGAACAAGTCGATATCTTTTGAAATTGGCATGAATTATATAAGTGTTTCTTTAACTCAAGAAGTCGTAGAATTCCATAAAAATTCACCATATAATGAAATACATGATAATCTGCATGAAATTGAGGATAAATGAATTTTTTATCATTCATAGATTTCTAAATTGATGAAGAAATATTAGTAGTATACTTATTTTAAATCATTAATAAAATGTACTATACATATTACAAATTTAATTGAGTAGAAATTCTTTTAGCAAACATATTATTTGCTTTAAAAATGCTATTATATTCTAAATATCAATATGAGTTATATTAATAAGGAATTATACTTAATTGAATTCCTTTTAAATAATTGTATGCCAGGTTTATGTTATCATAATTTTTAGTTGGGCAAGACTCTTGTCAGGTCGTACTAACGGAACATCCGTTCGACCAAAATTTCATACTGCTATATTATAGTACACAAACCAATACATTATATTAAAAAGTCAATACATCATATTACTAATACAAAAGCCAATACATCATAACACGAGTCAGATATTTATGAAAAACCAATACAAAAACCAATACATCATAGTTCAAAAACTAATACATTAGAGTATCGAGTCAGATGGCCTAACGGGTCATGATCGGTCAATCTGATCTAACGCAAATCCTTGCCTTTTTAATTTAATATAACTTCTAAAAGAATATGTTACATTGAAGAAAAAGTTGAAAGATCGTTAATTGGAATGGATACCAGCCCTATCCCGACCGCTAGAGCGGGCATCTATATTTTATTATTAGTAGTAGTATTAGTATTAATTAATCCCAATATCCTGAACATAAATTTTCTTGAGTCGAATAGATAAGAGATGAAAAGTTTTAATCCTAGTTCGGTTTATTAGAACTTGTTTGAAAGATGAAATAAATAATCCAAATAGATTAATCAGACCGATTTTCCACGTGATTGGTAACTTGAAATTGATCAAAATTAATTCAAATAGCTAAATTTTCTAGGTTTTATCCTTGCAAATACATTTTTTCTTTTTTCTTTTATAATAATTAATAAAGGAAAAAATAAGTATATATAAAATTAAAAAATAATAATAAAATTACATGAGCACCTTAATCAAATATGTAAAATTATTTTTTTGTCTTATTGCTTTGAAGCAAATTACCCCATGTGGACTTATTATTTTAGCATTTATATTATACATACTCGGATGCCAAAATTGCAGTTCTTATGTAAAGTTCTGGCGAAAATTTAAATTTTGAATTTAAAATGGACTTGCGTGCATAAAATTGGGAAGTTGATATGATGGTTTAAAATTAAGTGATACGTTTCATTTTGAGTTGATAGGAATAATCTCATGTCTAAGAGAAATAATAGGGTTAATAATAAAATATGCCCTCTAAAGGTTGGTCTAAATATATTATAAAAAAGTTATTTTAAAAATTGTAGCCCCTCCCTCTCATTTGTTTCTAATTTTCAAATTGCATCAATGAACAGGATCGTTTGTAAAGAAAAAAGGGTAGTTTTTGAAATATAATTTGTTTTTTATTGGGTAATTAAGCCAAATGTCATGGTGTTTTTTTAAATTAATTTCTTTAATTTCTGCTTATTTTTATTTCTAAATAGAACGTTGGGTGTGAAGCATCTGAAGTTACAAAACCAGCCCATGGTTCAACATAAACAAAGAGATCTCGTGGTGTAGAAATTCACAATCTTTTTTAAATAATATGTATCCTATGGATTATAATATAAATGTTCTTAATTTGGACAAAGCCATAAACCATTTTTATCATTCACCCAATAACATATAAGCACGAGTATAATAAGCATGCGGGTGATTTATATTCATCATTTTTTGCATAATCATCACTCATATCTTGATCACATTAAGAATTAGTGTACTACTTGGTCTAAGGAGTGTATTATAATAACATGAAGAAACTTATGGGGCTACCCAAGGCAATTAATATATGAATCTCAACTAGACCCCGCATTGATTCAGACCCAAATACTCTATTTAAAAAAATACATGTAGATTTTGTTTCTTTCAACAAAATAATGAAATATTAAAAATATAGTATATATGAGTCGCGTGTACCACTTTGAATTGGCAATATTTTGACATTTATTTATTGATTTTTTCTTTTCAACAATTGTAAATTTCAACTTTTTGGACCAATGGAAGAGGAAACTGAGAAAATGAATAAACGTCAATCCAATGTTTGGTGGAGTGTAGTGACACGCAGGCTTAAATACTAAGTTAAATGAAAGGTTATAAGTTGCTTAAATATCGTCTATAATATCTTGTGATCCCACTTGATGAATTTTCGGAAATTTGTTGGGTTGTTTTACATCATTAGGTGAAAGGCACCTTTAAAAAATAAAAATAAAAATTGTTTTGTACTTATTTCATATGCAAACAAGCAATTATGATATTATTGGCCGTTTGGTTTTACTTGGATGCTACTTTTTTTTTAAAAAACATTTTAAGAATATTTAATTATTAAGTAAGCAATAAGCATTGAAATGTTATATTTGGTTAACTTAATTACAAACGTAATTCATATTTTAAAAAAAATTGCATTTATTACCTGGTATTAGGATGAGACCCGCAAACCTTATAGTATCTCTAATGTAAATAGTGTTAATTAAACTTATGTGGTAAATAATATTGACATTTTATAAAAAGAAATTTTTCGATGCATCAATGTTAATTAATGTTATATATGTGATAATTTATTTTTTTTATTTTTAGAAAAAATAAAGAGAGAGAAATAACATGATTGGATGATATATTTAAAATTAATTGTTGACATTGTCAAGAGTAATGTCTAGAATTTCACATTATTCTTAACATGTCAAACATTTAATGTGTCACACAATCATTTTTATGTCATATATCATTTTTTTTAATTTTAACATTATTTCATTGGAGATAGCCTTGTCATAAAATTAAATTAATCAGATCTCAACAACATATTAATGTAAACGTTTTTTTTTTTTTACTTTTAAATCGGACTCTACTATGTCTTTATATTATTACTAAAGTATGTTACACACTCATAGTATATAATTACGAGGTGCCACATATACTCATCAACCAGGAAATGTTCTTTGGATTACTAAATTATCTACTGTATGGTTTAAAAGGAAAACTATAATGCATTATTATTTGGTAATCATGACAACATGATTAACATTTCTCAATTTAAAAATGGTGTAGATAGACTTCCCAATATAACAATAGAGTGAGACCTTTCTCCACACAATAATTAATGCCTTTATATTGCTTTTGAAAGTTTTGAATTATTTTATTTGTGTCTTGATTACGTTTAAGATTCAATGTGTGGACAAAACATTCTTGGTAGTGACATAAATGACGAGCCCATTGAAATATAAATCAAAGCTTTCTCAACAACAAAGTTCTAAAATCTAACAACTACCCATGATTAATATGACAAGATATTTTTATTGTTTTAAATGGTGGTAATTAATTCTATGCTTAATAATTACTAGAAATTGAAATATATATTTTTTAGCCAATTGCACCTATATAAATTAATAGAATGTTACATCATGTGAAAACTTGTGGGGTTAAAATTGTGGCTCATTGACATTAAAAGGTTCCAAAATAGTGGGATTGTGGTCACTGTATAATAAAGATAGTTATTTGAATTATGTGTTATCAAAAGCCACAAGAAAAGGAGAAGCACCTAAAAAAAGACAGGAATAATAATTTCATGGATGTCAAAAGTAGAAACAAAAGTAATAAACAATCCAGCTTCAATTGAATTGTCATCTAGTACATGCATATGCATCAAGTACCATAGTATACGGGGTAGGGGTATTTTTGGTAGTCTGTATAACAATTGGGTTTTTGACGGGGACTCCAATATGTTTACTAGTAGCTTTTAGGTTTTGCTTTATTTCATTGCATTGCATCATTTCATTTTCTAAACTCCATTGGGCAAAAGAGACAGTTAGAATAGAAATTTTGGCGTTGACGCTTCCTCGTACGAACACAGCTTCCCACTGTACCTTAGCCTTAGCCTTCACAAATTCTCTCTCTTTCACTCTGTATAGTATAGCTCTATTTTGATGCTTTGCCATTTTAGTAGAATCGTTTCTTTTTTTATTTACTAAAAGTTCGATGAGCTATTTGTAAGTGGAAAAGAAACGGGGTTTTTTAATTTGAACCGATAAAAATGTTATTTTTAAATTTAACAAAAACCTTATCATACTTATTTCTCTTTCTTCCAAAGAATTAAATTTAATCTAATTAGTCTATGTATTTCCTGCTATTCAAATAATGTTTTAGGACTAAGTTATATAATAAGGAGGTCGACTTATAATATAAGTTGTGATGATTGCAAACTTGTGTAAAATCATTGAAAAAATGATTTTGAGTACCACAGTAGACAATATAAATTAGCCAATTAAAGATACGTTCAATTTATCGATATAATTTTCATCTTTATGTCTTGCACTATACAAGTTGAAAACTAGGACATCGAAGGTTACAAAAAGATTGTAAAGTGTAAGTTATTGGCTCAATATTATTAATGATAAATAAGTTCGAATTTGTGGGTGGGTTAAAAAGTTGGGTGCCAAGAGTGGAAAATACACTATAAGTCGGATCGGGCCGGATTTTTTCAAGCCGGCATTTAATTCTTAAGCCCAAGCTCAACCAAATCGAGTCGGAAAGGATAATAAATTATCCATTCACAATGGATAGTATTGGGGGGCGGTTGTCTCCACCATTCATCTCCGATCAAACATTGAATGTTTGGATTAAAATTCGTTGAATTCTGAATTATGAGAATTTAATATTAGAAGTAGAATGTTATAAATAATTAGAATTATTGTTATTTGTTGTATAACTATGATCAATTTGAAAAATGAACAAATCACTATATTATAGTTAGATGTCAAAATAAATTTGAGGAGTTGATAATAATATTATTATATATATCTAATTATATTTATTAATTACTTAAATATTTTAAATATAAAAATGATGAGATGAAAAGTAGAGATATATTCACATATGTGAATAATGATAATATAAGATATGAATTGGAGATTATTTTGTTCAATATTGAAGTCCAAACACTCAAAATTTGAATGTATTTCCAGTGCTTGCACTTTCAAGATATTTACTCAAATTGGGCTGATACATAAACCACGAGCTGTATATGATAGTTTTTTACATAATTAAGAAATTAGACGTGAACTCTTGCATCACAACCTAGTTGCAGATATAAATTGCGGGCCCAAAAGTGACTCAAATTACCTACCGTTACTTTTACAGCTCTCGGAGAAGGGCAACAAAAAGTTAAAAAGAAAAAAATGCAAAAAACAGTGATATGGGTGTGAATGTGATATTATTAATTATTAAAAGAGAAGGGCATGCACGTGTGCAGCCGTCAAAGGCACGTGAGAGGAGGGATTAGGAATAGAAGATAGAAGATATTTGAGGGGTTTGATGGTAATAAACAAATAATAGGGTTTGGAATTGGATATATGATGAGAAGTGGTCCAGTGAAACGTGTGAGAGCACAGGGGTGAGATTCACGTGATCATCACCCAAAACATATCAGACAGATGGGAAAGGGTTGGCCTGTCATCCATCAATCTGCTGTTGCAGTTGTAAAGTTTTTTACTCTCTTTCCTTTTTCACCCCTCTTATCAATACCCTCTTTTTCTTAAATTAATTGGATATAAATATACTTTACTGATTATTAATGTAATATAATAACCTAAAATTTTTAATTTACGATTGTCGATCAACAGAATTAAATTTATAACAATCAAAATTAAGTAATTTTATATTTATATATTATAAAGAAAATTGTAAATAATATTATATGTTTAATTATAATTTAACTTGTTATTATCATATACCAATATTTTCAAACTCTCCCGATAGTTAGTCGCGAAAAAATCATATTAGTTACTTTTATTACATTTTTAAAATTTCAATATAAAGAATATTCAGATCACAGTGCGCATCTTCTTGTTCAGTCTTTGTTTTCAAAGACAAAATAAATATCTTATAACATATTTTTTCGTACATTAACATGTAATATAACGTGAGTAAAATGTACAGATTGTATAAGTTTGTCCTAAAAAAATTAAATGCACATAACCAAATTGATTGTATAATTTAGATTTCATTTTTTTATATAATGTAATTTAGAAAAGTAAAAAAATAAAACAACCTATGTATATATTTTGATACAAATACATACACCTATTAAATACATATGTTGAATTGTTTAAAACTTTTAAGACTATAGTATTCATTTAATAATTATCGACAAACAAATTAAGTCGATTCGATTTAAACATATAGTTCCAAATAATTACCATATACGTTAAATTACTTTTAGATTATTTAAAACAGTAAATTGTAAAAGTTGGACATTTTTTACTTTGATCACCAAAGTCATAATTGTTTCTTTCGAATATCAGTTTCCAATTTTCAATCAACAAAAGTGAAACATATGAATCAAAATAAATTATTACATTATATTCTTAAACAGTGATATGTGTAATTTCACCGATTGAATATGGAAATCACTTGGAAATGTTAATCACACAACTTACTAGATTTTATAAAATAAGATTTTTTTTTTAATTATTTTGATGGAAATAAACTAAAAAAGGAAAAAACAAACAAAAAGATCAAGCCAAAAAAAAAAAATGTAAGTTAAAATCAAATGTAAACTTTATTTTCTAGTAAAAATAAATAAAAATTAAGTTTGGTATAAATAAATAATGTAAAAATAATTGGTCCCACATCTGAGATTTGAATCACTACAAAAAAACCCGTCGATACTGACGGCCAAATCCGTCAGGGTTCCGTCAGTATATGAAATACTGACGGCCTCCTGACGGATAATGGCC
>BMAC01000025.1:2615740-2662678 GCA_014905375.1 Phtheirospermum japonicum | reverse complement strand
AACCGAGGGTATTTTCTACCCCTCGGTTTTCCGAGGGACATTGGGCCCTCGGAAAATATCCCCCTCGTAAATCCCTCGGTATTACCTTCGCTAATTATGGCGGTAAATATTGGCGCCTGATTTCCGAGGGGAAATCGAGGGAATATTTCCCCTCGGAAAAAAACCGAGGCTTCTCGTTTCCCTCGATGTTTTCCGAGGGGTAAAAAACTTCTCGATTTTCCCCTCGGAAAATTGCAATTTTTTTTGTAATGAGAACCCGTCAGCGTCATTTGAACATGCTGACGGAATTAATAACCCATCATCAAATACTGACGGGTCCTCGGATTATTGGGGGGGTGGGGGGATTTGCTAACGGGTAAAACCCTTCAACACGCCGTCATAAAATACTGATGGGCGGAACCCGTCAACATTCGTTTGCTGACGGGTTCCGCCCGTCAGCATTTCACTATTTTTTTTGTAGTGTTTGGATAAGTTGATTAATTTAGGTAAATTACATTTAAATGATAAATTATAAGCTCCTTTGTCACTCTTTGTCAAAGAGTCAATTACCTTATTTGCGAGTGTTTTTGAGAAGTGTGTGGTTTTTTCCTATATCAATAATTATTTCTCGACTAGTTTGTAAGGAATCCCGATAAATTTTTGATAGTTTATTGGGCCTAATAAGCTCATATTAATAAAACCAAATGATATTTTTTTTTTAATAAGCCGCTAGCTGATTAAGATTTTTTTTTTTTTTTTATTATATTCTATTTTACAAATATTTTGTTTTATAAAGTAACATACCTTAATATTTTATGAAAATATTATTTCTACAAGATTTGATAAACTAATTTGGCATTTCTAATCAAGATTTGTTTTAATAATTTCACTCCTTTTATTTTTGCGGAGGGCTTTCCCCTTTCGTTTAGGATAGTCGCCTACTATTTCTTATTTTATTGTTTGTGGGTTGTTGTATAAGGGTTTAAGATCATTTCAAATCTTATTTAACGAACATTATTAGCATTCTATTAGAATAATTATCATTGACTTTTTCTTTTTTAAAAGGGTTATTATGGCGCAAAAACAAAGTGCCATTTGAGATTATTATATTTGAACTTTTCAAGTGCATTTTTAGTATAAGAAATCATGGATTTTCAATTTCAATTAAACGGATGTTAGAAAGGTCCAAAAACTAATAAATAATTATTAATATAAAATTATTGTTAATGTATCTACTACAAAATATAAGTACACAGTTGAATATTAAGTATTTATTTTCGTGTTAAAAAATTTAATAAAATTTAATAACACAAATGATTTAAATGAGGTAATTAAAGCATTATATTCTTGTGTATGATATAATATTAAAAATAAAAGACCTTATATCTAAATGAAATGTATGAACTTATATCTTTTGATATTCTAGTTAGAGGGAAAATTTTATTTTTGGTACACTATGTTGGCCATTTTATAGAAAAGATACGTGATGTTGGCCATCATCAAACAACGTCCATTAAGTTGGTCAATTCATCAAAAAAGGTAAAAAAAAAAAACCGATCGGGCTTTTTTGATGACGTGGCGTGATCACTTTCTTATCATTTTTTCTTTAATTTTAAATATTAAATTGAAAAAAAGAAATTGAGAAATTTTTCATTTTTGGTACACTATGTTGGCCACATTACAGAAAAGGTACGTTAAATTGGCCAATTAATCAAAAAAGGTCCAAAAAGCTTTGATCGGATCTTTTTCTTTCTAAAATGGTATAATACTATATTTTATATAATTATACAAAATAAATTAAAGATAAAAATGTATTTTGCTCTCTCTTTTCTTTTTATATTTTTCTTTGCTCTTTCCGTTAATCTAATTAATAAAATCATAATCAATAAAAATTAATATAAATAATTTATAAATATAAAATATAATAAAAATATTAAAAAATATATAATAAATATAGAGAGTTCAAAATTCATTTATAACATATTTTCTCATATATATATATATATATATATTTTTATATATGTTTTAATATTTTTTTTAAATTTATTTTATATTCTTATATCTATCTCCGAGTTTATTAATTTTGTATTAATTATAATTTTAATAATATAAAAATTATATAAATTATTATATTAACTTTATAATTTTTGAAGATTTATTTTATGTTTATATATTTATCACTATTTTTCTTATTTTTTATTAATTAAGATTTATTTATTTAATTAAAAGAAAAGAAAATGAAGGCAAAATAGGATTTTGTATACAATTTATATTTAAGTAAAATAAAATTAATAAATTTATATATAATCATGTCACGTCAGGAAAAAAATCCGATCAAAACTTTTTTGGACCTATTTTGAAGAATTGGCCAATTTAACGTACCTTTTCTGTAATGTGGCCAACATATTATACCAATAATGAAAATTTTCCCAATTTCTTTTTTTCAATTTAATATTTAAAATTAAAGAAAAAATGATAAGAAAGTATTGAATCACGCCACGTCAGCAAAAAAGCCCGATCGGGCTTTTTTTGTACCTTTTTTGATGAATTGGCTAACTTAATGGACGTTGTTTGATGATGGCCAACATCACGTATCTTTTCTGGAAAGTGGCCAATATAGTGTACCAAAAATGAAATTTTCCCTCTAGTTAGATCAACAATTTTTGTAAATATGGTTGAATACTTTACCTTCTTTATTTTTTTAAATTTGTCGAATATTACTATCATAAAAATCGAACTACACAAATGTCTTATAGAATTTATATATTATTGTTTTAGCATATAATAAGTATTCTAAAATTTGTAAATATTAATTGTAATAAATTCATGCATTTTACATTTCATAAGATTTTATGGGTGCTTGGTAACTATACAAGAATATATATTTTCTTGTTTATCTTATAGAATTTACATATTATGGTTTTAGTACATAAGAAGTGTTCTAAAAGTTATAAATATTAATTGTAGTAAATTCATGCATTTTACGATTCAAAAGATTTTATGGGTGCTTGGCAACTATACCAATATATATCGAATTAAACAACATGCTCCACCGCTTGTGCATGCCATTTATTAGGGATGAGTCATGCCTCATGAATGAGGATATGAAACTCATTAGACTCGATCTCATTTTATTTAGGTTCTTCAATCTACCAAACATACCCTTATTATTAATTTTATTTTGTTTTGTTTACTTGTAATTTTTAATATGTGATAAACACATTCCGTGCAATGCATGCTAGCAAAAATATTAGGGATCCAAGTTTTTGATTTGTTGTATAAGATTATTTTCTTCTTTATAGGTCCCAAGTGGAATTTCGTTTGAGGCCACAAAATCGATAGACCAGTCCTAATTCAATTTACGAAATTCCATATATTGCGATTCGTGCATCACACAAGTACATTACTAGTTAATATAATGTCTCTAAAACTATGCTTTTAGAGACGTTTTGTATGCGTACCAAAATAAAACGTCCCAAATCCTCTAATTTGTTGTAGTGACATATATTTATTTAAATACTTTAACACTTTCAAAATCAAATATTTTTATTTGATCCATTATTAATTATGTATTAACCCTCAATTTCATCTTTCTCAATTTCTTTTTCCCGCGTGCAAGTGGGTGTTTTTCGACATTTTAGAAATTTGTTGCATATATGTGTCATATTTATTGCTATATTTCTACCATTCTCTTGCTCAAAGATCAAAGAGAAAAGGAATCATGTGCCATATTTATGTTAAAGTAGGGCCAAAATCTGAGCAGACTCCAAAATAGCTCAATTTGGTAGTTGTGCAATATTATGACAAAATTACTTTCGCACTCCAAATATATACTGTATGTAAATATTTACTGTTTGCCGCAATAAGACAAAAATGATTTTTCTTTGTCATTTTCGGTCTCAATGTGGCAACACAATGATATCATATTTATATTCTGCGGATTTCTTGTGAGAGACTTCCTTTTCAAACTGACTTTGAGAATAGTATGAATTCCAATTAATGCTCAATTATTCTGCCCAAGAAATTTAATAATTTTGACAAGAACCTTATTCATTTTTTTAGTTAGAGACCGCCGTGTATATTGTTGGAGTCTTATGGCGTCCACATTTTAACTGTTATATGATTTCGACTCGGCCAAACAAACAAAGATATTCAAACAAAATCAATTGAACCGAAAAAGGAAACCCATAACTCTTTCTTTTTTTATTTAAAAAGAAAAGAGAAAGATAACTAATAACTGTTGGGTGGCAAAACTTTTGGAAATTGCATTTGTAATGTAAAATAAAAGCCTAAAAAAGAGGGTTGTGAAAACGAAGAGTTGAAAGGTTTAATTTGGGCATGGCTAAACCGTAATTCAGTTACATGTTTCAATCAGGCCGCAACTCCAAGCCCTCAAGCCCAACTTTGCCCACGTGCCACTATCTGGTTCTTGATTTCCATATCAGCCCCATTTATTTTTCTATCTACTTTGTTAGCCTTTTTTTTCCCACATTTTTTCATTTGTCCTTTTCATTTGTACTCGCAAAAATTATCCATAATAGGTTAAACATAAATAAATTATCCATTTAATGGATATGGGCACAATTAATCGCCCCATCACCTTAACATGTTATAATTACTTACATTATTAGTAACAAATAAAATGGTCATTTCGGCTGCGCTGCGCAGCGCAGTCCATAAAATTTTGAGATGAACACAACTAGTTAAAAACCACACAAGAACCAAGGTTAAACTTTATTAAACAATTCTTATGTCATTGGTCTTTGTATACTTCCAACAGAATGCCACATGTTAAAAATAAATGGCATTCATCGTTTAACAAAATACTTCCAATAATAATTTCTAAATGTCTATTTTGCCCTTTAATAAAATATATTTATTTTTACCTTCATTATATTTTTAACATTAATTATTATCAATAATCATTTTCATAAATCATAATTAAATAGCTATTCTTACGTTTACTCCAATAACACGCTGAAATTAAATATTTCAAGCAAAATCTTAAAATTCACATCTCCCGACTCACAACTAATTGTCCACACCGTAATCACCTCCCTTCCACCATACTCATTAAGACTAGTCACTCGAAGCCGACTAGGTGGCCGAGCACCTTTTATATCTAATTAAATGGATGAATCAGATTTTCTATATATTTTCTTATTTGATTAAAAGTATTAGGATTATATAATAAAAGTACTGCTTGGTGTATATATAACTAAAATATCAATAAAGCATTGTGTTGTATAATAAAAGTATTGATGGTATATAATAAAAACACTAGTTCGAGGGTTCGCAAATAAGGGAGGGTTCTCATTGGACCCACCCCTATATATATATATATATATAGTGGTGGTTTCAAATGAGAACCATGTCATTATATGCGAACTTGCAAAGTATTGCTTTTATTATACAATCACAATTCTTTATTAATATTTTAGTTATATACACCAGTAGTGCTTTTATTATACAATCCTAATACTTTTAATTAAATAAAAAAATACACAAAAAATCTGATCCATCCATTTAATTAGATCTAAAACCCATAATTGACCCTAAATTCACATATAATAATATAGTTCTCAGTTGAACCTAATTCTCTCTCTCTCTCTCTCTCTCTCTATATATATATATATATATATATATATATATATATATATATATATATATATTTATATATATATATTAAACACAACATCCACTTGTCGATCACCATGATATTTTAAACACACACATTATAAAACCTTTTAAAATCATCATTACATTTAAAAACCACCCTAAGTATCTAATTATTACTGAACTCTAATTATCTAAATAATTACAACTCAACTCTAATTTTCTGAAATATTCTCCAATTAAATCTCAAGCTAACCCTAATTTTTGAAATCAACGTCAATTATCTAAATAAGTACAATTAACTCAACCTTTTTTTAAAAGAATATTCCCTAATTAAATTCCAAACTAACCATATTTTTGAAATCAGCTTCAATTATCTACATAATTACAACTCAACCTTTTTTTTTTTTTTTTAAATGTTCTCTAATTAAAACTCAAACTAACCCTAAATTTTGAAATCAACCACAGTTATCTAATAATTATAATTCAACCCTAAAATTTCAAATATTTTATAATTAAATTTCAAACTAATCCTAATTTCGAAATCAACTTCAATTATCCAAATAACTATAAGTCAGTCCTAAGTTTTGAATTAATTGCTAATTAAACCCCACTAACCTGATTTCCAAAATCAGCACCAATTATCCAAATAATTATAATTCAACCTAAATTTTGAAATATTTACTAAATTAACCCTAAATTAACCATAATTTCTGAATCAATTCAAATATTTGATAAATAAACCCCAAATTAACCTTAATTTTTTAATAATTACTAATTAAACCTTAAACAGACTCTAATTTTTCAAAACTTCTAATTAACTTCAATATTAATATCGAAACCCCAAATTTCTAAATCTTAAACAATTAAACCCACAATTATATATCTAAATAACTAAATACTTACACAAAAAGTAAAAATAAAAATAAAACCAAACCTGCTGCGGTGGTGGTGGCGGCGGCGGCGGTCGGTGGTGGTGGTCCTACTACGGTGGTGGGTGACGGACGTTGCGATGGTGGTGGCTCGCGCTGTTGGAGCTCGGTCAGTGGTGGTGGTGGTGGCTCGACCGAGTGGTGGTGGTGGATCGCACAGTGGTGGTGTGCGCTCCCATCTCTTGCTCTCGTTTTTTTAATTTGGATGTGATGCAGACGAGGAGGTTGGGGCGGGATATAGAATTAGATTCTTGTCAACGATTATTAAGGCCACCGTCACATTATTATTATATTTTTTTATTACGCCAACGGGCAAAGACTATCATCGAATATGGTCATCGATGACCCATTGGCATGTATGACTTTGCCAACGAGCAATACTCGTCGGCATAGTGGCAGTTAATGGCCCGTTGGCATCTTGTCATTAAATAATAGTGCTAAGACAATGTCAATAATTTATCGACGACGAGCACCAATTGGTGGCCGTCGACATGTCATAGGTATATACCGATGCCTGTTGGCACTTGCAGATTTTTTTAAGTGATAATTATGTTGATATAAATAATGTATAAAATAAAAAGTAAAACAAAGTAAGACTAAAGTACAACTAGATCTTTAATTGTACTTCATTTATATTCAAATAGATGGATATGATTGAATTATAACAACAATATAATAGTAAACTAGAGGTACGAGTTGATAGATATGTACAATAAATACCTATATTTAGAAAAGCCAAACTTAATAATCACCACATAAGGCGCAACCGACTCATTCCTTAGTTAGTTACACTATCACGACTTACCACTACCTTTTTTTGTTGAAAAATTGATAACTTAAAACAAAGGAGAGTCTAGTTACAAGTTTTTGAATCCAAATCGAAAAATCATTCTATCAGATAAATGGAGAGGAACTAGCAAAACGAACAACATCATGTGCGAGGGTACTTAAAAATCTAGGTCAGTGATTAATAAAACTGTATTATAATTGATATGAAGTAAATAATACCAAATAATATTGGACATATCTGTAAATAGGGGTGAGCAAAAAACCAAAAAACTGAAATAACCGACCGAACCGAACCGGAATTTTCGGTTCGGTTCGGTTTTATGTAAATTTGGTTCGATTTTCGGTTTGAGAATTCCAAAAAATCGGTTAATTCGATTTGGTTCGATTTTACAAAAAAAAATCAGTTCGGTTTTAACCGAAATTTAATTAAAAAATAAAAAAATATAATTTTTATATTAATTATTATTATTTTCATCAATTCGGTTTGGTTCGGTTCGTTAATTCAGTTTTAAACTTATTTTCGATTTAGTTCGGTTTGTAATTTTATAAATACTTCGGTTTTCATTTTTTTCGGTTCGGTTTTTTTGGTTTTGCACTGGATTTCGGTTTGAGATTTTATGCTAAATTCGGCTTCGGTTCGATTTTCGGCCAAACCGACCGAATGCTCACCCCTATCTGTAAATGACAAATTAAGAGTATAATAGATACTATCATGACAAAAACCAGTAAACTGGCAAACGGAGTAAATTTCATTTGGCAAGTCAAATTTTAGTGTTGTTTTTTAGGATTATCTAAATTTTAGTGTTTCTTAGAGGAACATGCCTAATCAAGAGGAGTACATCTACTATAGAAAGTGAACCATGCTTTGGGGGTAGCCTCAGGCCATGTTTGGTCTAGACTTCTGAATACAAAGATTAAAACTTTGAATCTCAATTCTCATTTGTTTTACAATTCAAAATTTTAATTCACGACCAATAATTTGTTACATCTAACCTCACACTCATCTCTTTTATTCCATCATCATTAAATTTAAAAAATTAAATGTTACTTTATACAATATAGTAATACAACTCAATCAACTTTGCACGTGGATGTGTGACGCTATGAGATTTGGACACGTACATCATTAAATTAAAAGTCGACCAACAGACGCAGAGTGGATTGGACCTCCGTATCACCTTTGCTTACTCAAAGGCTGACCCAACCTCCGTATCACCTCGGTCACCTCAAAGGCCCAGTTGGACAGACCACTGTCACCCTTGTCACAAGGCCCAATTATGGGATGACTCATTTGCCAAGTTAGGTTACCAAGGTCTCATTTGCCTATAAAAGAAAGATCTTGGACAGGTAAAACAGAGGACCTCAGACTCACAAAAAACTCAACTCTAATTTAGGTCTAACTTAGGCATCGGAGTATCTACCCCTGGGGATGACCCTGGGGCTCTTTTTTGCAGGCGTCTGAAGAAGCAAAAGCCGCTCGTGGGCTGATTCAAGTAGAGCCGAAGGCTCGCGTGCGGATTTGGGCAAAGGCACGGGAAAAGACCTCCTGTGTGAAGACTCAGGCAAAGGCAAAGATCGTTTCAGGAAAAGGCAAAGGTCGCTTCAGACAAAGGTCACTCGGGTGTTGATTCCAGGCTGACGTCGGACCTCTTATTCGCCACGTGTCCTCGGATTTAGTCCTTCATATTATTGTAACATTAGATTGGCGCCGTCTGTGGGAACGACGATTGAATCTGAGAAACAATGGAAACCAATAAGAAAACTACTACAAATAGCCGAGGCATATGCACAATCTCTCCCCGCCCCGTTGAGCACGCTGAAGGCAGTCAAGCGAACTCTCATGCATCAAAACAAAACCCTAACCAACAAGGGCCTCGGGATGAAGCCCAAGGTGTCCCAGATACCGAGGCTCAGCGGATCCAAAAGATGGAGGCGGAGATCTAGGAGTTGAAGTTACTGTTGAGAGGTTTCATCGACAAAGAAGGATCCCTTGGAAACAGGGGAAAAGAAGACAACCGTGACCAGGGCACTAAAGCCTTGAACGATGAGGACAAGGTCATATCCGGTAGAAACACGACAAGCCCAAGGAGTAAAACCTTCGACGACAGTTCCAAGAAATGAACGAAAAGGTGGGAGTGATGTGGAAAGAGGCTAAGAACCCAACGACTGACGTCTTTTCGCCCATGGAGTCTCCCTTCGTTGGAGACATTATGAAATAAGAAATCCCAACCGGCTTCAAGATGCCCCAAATGGAGAATTACGATGGAAATTCGGACCCTCGGGACCATCTTGAGAATTTCCAAGCACTCATGATGCTCCACGAGGAGACCGACGCCATCAAATGCCGAGTTTTTTCGGCCACACTAAGAAAAAGTGCTCGAATTTGGTTATCATCCCTACCAACGGCATCCATTTTCTCTTTCAAGCATCTGGCTCACGAGTCCCTCAACCACTTCGTTAGTAGCAAGCGCTACACGAAATCTTCAGCCCATCTTATGGGTGTCCGCCATAGGAACGACGAGACATTAAGAGACTTCATCCAGAGGTTCAACAAAGAAGCCCTAGAGATAGAAGACTTGGACCAATCAGTGGTATTGGCAGCGATCATGAGTGGAGTGAGAAGATCGTCACGTTTTGCTTTCTCTTTAGGGAAGAAGCTGCCCCTGTCGTTGGTTGACCTTTTCAACAGAGCAGAGAATACATCAACGCTGAAGAAATGTCTAAAGGATAAAAGACACCAATGAGGTTAACAAAGGAGATAAGAGGCAGAAAGTGTGGGATCGACTGTCCGTCACCACCAGCTCGTCAAAGGAATGGGCCGTTCCTTCGAGGTTTGAAAGGTATACACCTATAAACACTACCAAAAGTGAAGTCCTGATGTACATTCACGACAAAGATTATGTTAGATGGCCAGAGAAGATGCGAACCCCGACCAACAAATGAAACCAGAATAAGTATTGTTGATTTCATCGTGACCATGGTCATGATACGGATGAGTTTGAAACTCTTAAGAATGAAATAGAGGATCTTATACGAAGGGGGTACCTTGGAAATTTTGTGGCGAACGACCAAGGCAGCCCCCAAACACAACGAAGGCAGTCGAGGGAGCATAGCCCGAATGCACGGAACCCAAGGGAACCAAGCCCGAGGAGGAACAACCCTCATGCAGGAGGGGTTATCAATGTCATCATAGGAGGCCCCTCTGGAGGAGAGCAACTCGACTCGTAAGGTGTATGCAAGATAGTCTCCGACAGAGGACCCGCGGGGAAAGAGAACTCGGACAGAAGACATGCACAGGGCATCTCAGACAGAGGAGACCATTACCTTCACAAAGGAAGATTACGGTAAAATCCTTACCCCTCATGATGATGCCATGGTTATCACCTTGACCATAGGGAATTATGAGGTGAAAGAGTTTTGGTGGACAACGGAAGCTCGACGGATATACTTTTTTACAATGCTTTTGAGAGAATGAAGATTGACACAAAATTGTTGAAGCCCGTGAAAATTCCATTGGTTGGATTCTTAGGTGAAATAGTGGAGCCAGAGGGAATAGTAACCCTCTCTGTTACGGCCGGGTATGAACCTCGGCAGACCACCATCATGATTGATATTCTAGTTGTGAGAGTGCCTTCAAGTTATAATGTGATCCTTGGAAGGCCCGAGTTAAACAAGATTAAAGCTATTGTCTCAACATATCACCTGTTGATGAAATTCTCAACTGACAGTGGATTTGGGTGAGTCCGAGGAGACCAGGGGATGGCGAGACAGTGCTATGTCGCGTCTCTAAAAGGGAAGATAAAAAATGCAGAGACATTGACCATCGAGAGCTTAGAACCCGAGGAGAAACCTCAAAAGTCGGGCGAACCAATTGAGAGCCTTGTATCTATTCCGCTTTACAAAGGGAATGATGACAAGGTTGTGAAATTAGGGTCCTTGCTAGATGAGGACACTACGTTAAAGCTCATCCGATTTCTAAGAGAAAATGCAGACGTGTTTACAAGGAGCCCGTCAGACATGCCAGGGATCCATCCAAGATTCATCGTTCACAGACTGAATGTGAATCCTGACTTCTGACCTGTCAGACAGAAGAAGAGGAGCTTTGCACCAAACATAATCYAAGCCATCATCGAAGAGGTAGATAAGCTCCTTGACGCCAACTACGTGCGAGAAGTCGATTATCCAGACTGGCTGCCAAATGTTGTCCTCGTGCATAAAACCAATGGTAATTGGAGGATGTGCGTGGACTTCACGAGCTTGAACAAAGCGTGTCCGAAGGATAGTTTCCCTCTCCCGAAGATAGACCAGCTAGTGGATTGTTTTGCATGTAATTGTGGTGTTTTTCTCATGTTTTTAAGTTGGGTTTTATATTGGTTTTAGCGRTTTCTGAGTCGATTAGTTAAGTTATTAGGTTTTTTCTCTAGTTTTATTATTTTTCGTGTTCCTTWTTGATTTTATACTTAATATGCTTTAATGGATTTAATTAATTTGAGGTTTGGTGTAAGTCATGGATTTTTATGTTCAAAATTCCTATTTTATAGGTAATTAACATGAATTTGTCTTGATTTTTATTAGTATTTTAATTARTTTTTGTTATTGATTTTGGTATAAGTTGGATAGATTGGGCATATTTTCGTATTTTTGTGTCTCAAGTTTATTTTATCGTATTTTAATCATAATTAATTAATTTTATGTTTAATTTAGGTATTTTGAAGTATTTTGGTCTGGAGATGGTCGAGTGTGGGCTTACGAGTGGTTTTTTAGCGAAATCGGGCCTCGATTTGAAGTATTACGGCTGACACTGGCTACGTTGCTGACACAGGGTTACCTAGTGTCCGAGTCCGACACTGCCGAGAAGCACGTGCCACGCCCGACCATCCTGCCGAAGCCTGCCGACAGCACCCGCCCAGCGYCGAGCCATCTCGGCCAATGTCGAGCCATTTCGCAAAATTACGGAGCCAATCGAGCCYAACTCGACCCAAATARTCTAGAATGACCATTTTGGGTCAAAATTTGTCAAACATGGGACATCCAAGCTTATAAGGCTTAATTGACCCATTTACCCCTAATTAAACCTATTATAAATAGAATCTTACTCTCATTTTGTAAAACCACCTTCTCCCAACCCATGCTTGGGTTTGGGATAAAAATTCTCTCTCTAGATTTAGATTTAATTTCAAGCTTTGCCTTGGGTTTGTAAGCTCAAGAAGAATTCAAGTACTCCCTTGGATTTTAGTTTGATGCAATTTAATTCAAGATTGTTACTCTTTTCCTTTAATCCAAGTAAGCTTTCTTTCAATTTCATGCTTGTACTTTAATTTCCATGCTTGTTCTTCAATTTATGCCTTTTGCCTTAGCTCCTTGATTTCTTGTTAGATCTTGTGAATCGTTCATGGAATCTAGATGAGTGAAACGTCTAGATCATAAATCAAGTCTCGGATCGTTTTTATTGTGAGTTTTTCATATGCTTTATTTTGAATTAAATTCTCATGCATAGTTTCATGCTAAATCTTAGATCTACTCTTTATTTCTTGTTATTTTACGTAAAGCTTTATACTTTGACGTCAAATTTTCATGCTCTTTCTATTGATGTTTTTAAATTTTGTCAATTTGCATTTTTCTAGGTTTTATGTTTGTGCAAGCATGGTTGTACTCTAGGCTAGTCTAGTTGTACTTGATGAAACATTGCTTGTTTTTGCTTAATTTTCATTGTTGCTTGCATTTTCAATTAAGGCACACGACCGAGGCATCCGAACAACTTGCAATTTCATTTCCTAGTTTAGTTTAGTTAGTTTAATTGCTTTATTTTCATTTTTCTCTCATTTCTTCATGCTACAAACACATTGATTCCTTCAATTGAATCGAATTCCGATAATAGCGAGCCAAATGAACCTTTAATTTCAAAACCACTAAAAACTACCAAAACATGGATGCGACAGCAGGGTGCGAGCTCCTTAGTTTCATGGCTGCATTCCAAGGATATCATTAGATTAGAATGCACTCGGATTAGGGGTGTCAATCGTGTTGTGTTTCGTGTTCGAGGGTCGTGTTGAGACACAAGTATTACACGGTTGACATGAACACAACACGAATAATTATTCGTGTCAAAATACACGACACGAACACGAACCTGTTTATTTCACGGGTAACCCGACACAACACGAAAAACCTATATAAGAAAAAAAATTCTAATAGCTACTTGGTAAGAAAATATTAAAAAAAAAAAAGATAACATGAAAATAACACGATCTTTGTCTTCTTTTGTTCGAAAGAAGTCCGAACACCAAATCAAATTACACACCGAACTAGAAATAAAAATTAATCTTATTTACAAGAGATAGTTTATTAAATTATTATTATACCATTAAATTTAAATGGGTTAAATAGGTCAATCGGGTTGACACGCGGATCAACCCGACTTGACCTATTTGTTTCGCGTGTTATTCATGTCCGACACGAATAACACGCAAACCCGCGAAGGGTCATACCATGCTAAATTCATGTTCGGTTCGTGTCGGGTTATCGTGTCGTGTCGGAAATTGCCACCCTTAACTCGGATGATGAGACCAAGACCTCCTTCGTGACTGAGCGGGGGTTATACTGGTACAAGGTCATGCCCTTCGAACTGAAGAATGCAGGGGTAACATACCAGAGGTTGGTAAATAAGATTTTAAAGCTCAAATTGGGCACAATGTCGAAGTATATATGGATGACATGCTAGTGAAGAGTCCATTGGCTAAGAACCATATAATTGATCTAGCGGAGACCTTCGCGGTACTTAAGCATTACAAGATGAAGCTCAACCCCAGCAAATGTGCTTTTGGAGTAACTTCGGAAAAGTTCCTTACTTAAATGGTAACCCAACGATGGATCGAGGCCAATCTGCAGAAAATCTAGGCTTTGTTAGACATAATCCCTCCCCAGTCAGTGAAAGAGGTGCAAAGGCTCATGAGGCGATTGGCTGCCCTTAGCCGGTTTTTGTCAAGGTTGGCTGAGGAAAGTCTGCCATTCTTCAAGATTTTGAGGAATGCAAAACAATTCTCGTGGTCAGATGAGTGTCAGAGGGCCTTCGACGACTTAAGATCCCACTTAGGTTCACCTCCGCTCCCAACAAAGCCACAGCTAGGAGATATCCCATACCTGTACCTAGGGGTGTGCAACGGTCGGTTCGGTCGACCGAACCGACCGAATTAGAAAAGCCAAATTAATCGAATTATTTTGCAACCGAAACCGAACCGATCGAAGTTTTATACAAAACCGAATATCGACCGAACCAAAATATTTCGGTCGGTTTCGGTCGGTTTTCGGACAAACCGATTTTATTTTCTTTTAGCCCAAACTTGTGAAATACTACACAAAATACTAAATATGTCCACAGCCCAACAAGCCTGCCAAAATACTAAACAAGTCCAAAACCCACAAACAAACCAATTCAAACAAAAACAAATCCAACAAAACATAGTCCAAAACACATAAATAATTCAATTCACTGGGAACAACAACATAAAAAATAAAATAAAAAACTTCTCAAAGTCTTCTTTCTTCAGTCAACAAAAGCACACTCTTTTTCTTCAAGCAATATCAGCAATCAGTACACTTCCTTTTATAACAACAATACATCATCAACATCACAGTCACCAACTATCTTTTTCGAATTCCAACATTTAGCAAATCTGAAATAAACATAACAATATGTTATAACACTCTGAAATACATTAAGATATAAACATAAAAATAACATATAAACTTGATAATTAGTACCTTTCTCAAAATTCTCAAAATCTTCCAATTGTTCTTCAACATATGCATCAAATTCATCATCCCGAAGCCAATCTTGTGCACAAATCAAAGGTTCAACGATCTTTGGAGTTAAAGAACTCCTGAATCGATCAAGTACCCTCCCACCGGTGCTAAATGTGGACTCTGATGCAACAGTCGAAATAGGAACACAAAACAGATCGCGAGCCATTCTTGAAAGAACCGAAAACCTTTCAGAATTCAGTTTCCACCACTTTAATACATTAAGATTTTCAGTCCCCTCTACGACATCCTCGATGAAGTACATTTCCAGCTCAGTTTTCTTGGTTGCATAACCCCCACTCGCTAACTTTTGTCTTCTATATTTGGATTTCAGAAATGAAGAAGGTTGGCTACACAAACTTTCAGAATCAGAAATACCACTCACACTACCCCCAGAACTTGAGAGAGTTGCACTAGAACTTGTATCATTCTCCGGTTGGTACTTACTCTTATACTCTTCAAATAACTCGACAAGTTCACACTTCACATTATCAAGGATCTTATTACCCTTTTCAACCCCATGCATCTCACGTAAAGAGTAAGTCATGTACTCATACTTATCCCTTGGATCAAAAACATTTGCCCAGAAAATAATTTTATTCATTTTTTTCGACTCTCCCCAATATTTGTCAAATTTTGATTTCATCGAGACACCTAGATCCTTCACTAATGGATCATCACTCTTTTGCCATTCATTTAAAATACAACACAAATCACTAATCTCACTAAAAAAAGTGTTTGAATTGACATACGAGGAACCAGAAATTCGCATAGTGATGTCATAAAAATACTTCAGCAAATCTGTCAATTTCTGAGCACAAGACCAGTCATCAGGTGTTGTAACATTAGCTTCTCCTAAATCAACAGCAAAGGATGTTTCTTCGTTTCTATACCTAACAAATGCCCTCTCAAATTTAATAGTTGTGCTTAACATCAAATAGATAGAGTTCCACCTTGTTTTCACATCTAGACACAACAAGCTCCTACTTTCTATCCCTTCCCATTCCACACACTCTTTAAATTTGTTAAGTCTTGTAGGAGAATTTTTAATGTATCTAACCGCCTTTCTAATACGCTTCACAGAAGGTTTTAGTTCTTTCAAGCCCGCAGTAACAATCAAATTAATAATATGTACAATACACCTCATGTGAAGGTATTTACACATCGCAATACAACACCCCCAATTCAGCATTCTGTTTTTTAACCATTCCAAAGCCGTGTCATTTGAAGAGGCATTATCAACAGTTACGGTGAAAATACTCTTTAACCCCCACTCAAGAATACAAGTTTCAAGTGCTTTACCAATATAATCACCCTTATGGCTAGTGACGGGAACAAAACTCAAGATTTTTTTGTGAAGATTCCAAGCATTGTCAATAAAGTGAGCGGTAACGCACATGTAATTAATTTTTTGCAATGAGGTCCAAGTATCGGTGGTAAGACTGACTCTTTGGCAATTATTTTTTCATAAATGCTTCCAATTTTGACCTCTCACTCACAAAAAACCCATAACAATCTCGTGTAATCGACCACCTAGAAGGAATCTTAAACCTAGGACATGCTCGACTCATAACCCTATTAAACCCTCTCCCTTCCACAAAATTAAATGGCAACTCATCAACAATAACCATATACGCAATAGATTCTATAATTTCACCATAATCATATTTCCAAGTAGTTAATGCACCAGTACTACCCACCCCAGAAACACCCTCCTTTTTTGGCTGCAAGTTTAGTAACGTTTGTCCAGTTTCAGGAGTTTCGGTACCATCCCCCTTACAAACTTGAATATGTGCAAGAAGATATGATGTACCATTTCTTTTAGAGTCGCTGACATACCGAGTTCCGCACTTTTTACATACAGCAACAATCCTCTTTTTATCCGCACCAACGACCTCGTCAAAATGCGACCATACTCTGGATCTTTTTTTCATTGGCGCTCGATTTGTTGGATTTTTTGGTTCTAGTGTTGGTGCATGTCCTCCTTCAACTGTATGTTCTTCAGATGGTGATCGGCCATCAGTTGATGTTGTTGGTTCAGATGGCATATTGCGGCTCTCGCCAACTTGGTCTTGTTAGCTTAACACCTGCAATATGAATGTGAATAATATTAGAGGGACAAAAACAACAAATTTGCAATTAAAACAGACACAAAAGAAATCCCTCATATTCATATACATTTATAAACAGACACAAAAAAACCTCTCATCTTTACAACAGACACAAATCCCTCATCCTTCACAAAGAAAAAGGTGTTGTAATTCCCTCAAATAAGTTCACAATTATTTCAGCAAAATATTAGTAAATAAGATCATATCCATTTTCATTCGGACTACAAATCAAGAACCAAACATTGAGATAATGGACTTATAAATTAATGAACTTATAAATTTGTCAAGTAAAAGAAATAGATAGCCTTATATAATAGTACATAAAATTCAACAAAGAGTCAGGGCCTGAGAGAAATTTACCATTGTTATTATGAGGTACGCTGGTATTCGGAGATGCTTCGACTTCAGGGTCTGTGAGAGCTGCGCGACTGTAGTTATCCCGGTAGCGGTTTGGCGCTGGGATATCGTTGGGGGCCACGGAGAGTCGGAGACTAATGGACTGATGGAGAGTTGGGGGCGGTGGAGAGTCGGACTGTCGGAGACTGATGGAAAGTTGGTGTCAGCGGGTAGATTAGGGTTTGGACTTTGGAGATCTATTTTCTTTGGTATAGTGTGTCGGCGGTGAATTTTTTTTGACTTTCTTTTCCGTCTCTTGAAGCAATTAAGAATAAGGCTGAACATTATATTATTATAAATAAATAACATAAAATATAAATTAATATATTTATATATATATAACGGTCGGTTCAGTTTTTACGGTTTTCGCAACCGAGAAACTGAAACTGAACTGATATAACCAAATTTTTAATAACTATGACCGAAATCGAACCGAAGTCGAAAAAACCGAACCGAATCGCTTTAGTCGGTTTGGTTTTTTCGGTCGAAAACCAAAATTTGCTCACCCCTACCTGTACATTAGAGTTACAGACACCGCGGTGAGTTTAGTGCTCAGAGAGGAAGATGAAGTGCAGAGGCCGATTTATTATGTAAGTGGGGTCCTTGGAGGAGCAGAGCTACATTATCCGATGATTGAAAATTTGGCATACGGTGTCGTGGTGCTCACATACCAACCTCTCAGATAAACTTTTCAGAAGCTTGAAACTCATGGAAGGATGGTGAAGTGGTCGGTTGAGCTTAGCAAGCTCGACGTGCAATTTCAACCAAGGCCTGCCATAAAGGCTCAAGGCTTGGCTGATTTCATAGTGGAATGCACTACCGAGAGTGGAGAAGCTATATCTATGGAGCCCGAGGTCAATCCAGGTGGTATCGGGAACCGCAGGGGTAACCTCTGGACCTTATATGTGGACGGATCATCGAACCGAGGCGGAAGTGGTGCCGGCTTAACCCTGACAATCCCAGAAATGTATGTTTTATGCCTTAAAATCTGGTTTCAAAGCATCAAACAACGAGGCTGAGTATGAAGCTTTGATCACGGGGTTAAAGTTGCACTGGAACTCGGAGCAAGGCATGTGGAAACATGCAGTGACTCACAATTATTGGTCTGCCAAGTCAAAGGAGACTATGAAGCAAAGGATGAGACGATGACTAAGTATCTTACAAAGGTAAAGAACCTTCTGCCTCAATTTGACTACTTTGAGATCCGGCAAGTTGAAAGGGCAGAGAATTCAAAGGCTGTGCATTGTCTAAGATCGCTACGTCACCATTCCATGAGCTTATCAAAAGAGTGCCAGTAGAGATCCTTCCTCAATGTAGTATTGAAGAAGAGCAAGTGTTGACCTTGGATCCAGAGCCTAGCTAGGTCGATCCCATAATGGATTATTTAAAGAATGAAGTACTTCCCGAGGACAAGCAAGAGGCGAAAAGAGTCATGCACCGCTCAGCTTGATACACAATCATAGGTGACCATCTATATAAGCGATCGTATACCATGCCTTATCTCAGGTGCCTTAGGCCAAGCGAAGTGAACTATGCCCTCAGGGAGGTACACGAAGGAGTCTACGACAATCATTTAGGGGGCAGAGCCTTGGCGCAAATGGTTATGTGCCAGGGATATTATTGGCCAACCCTGAGACAAGACGCAATGGATTTGGTTAAAAAATGCAAAAAATGTCATAGGCATGCTAATTTTCTCCACTCGCCTAGTGCGCTAATGTCATCAATGTCTACCCCATGGCCCTTTGCTATATGGGGAATGGACATTTCAGGACCGTTTCCACGAGCCACGGGATAAACAAAGTCCTTAATCATGGCCATCGATGACTTCACGAAATGGGTTGAAGCCGAATCGTTAGCACACATCATTGAAATGCAAATCAGGGACTTTGTGTGGAAACCCACCGTTTGTCAGTTTGGTGTCCCCAAGGCACTCATTACGGATAATGGGAAGCAATTTGATAGGCACTATTTCTGGGAGTTCTGCGAAGGCCTCAACATTGATCTAAGGACTACCTCGATAACGTACCCTCAGTGCAATGGCCAGGCAGAGGTTACTAACAGAACTATCTTGCAGGCTTTGAAGACACGACTTGACATCGTCAAAGGCCTTTGGGCAGACATCCTCCCGGAGGTGTTGTGGGCTTACCGAACAACTCCACGAATAGCGACGGGGGAGACCCCTTTTAGCATGACGTTTGGATTCGAGGCGGTCATACCCATTGAGATTGGGCTTCCAAATGCTAGGATCTAGAATTTTTGTGTAGAGGATAATATCGAGGGGTTTAGGGCTAACCTTGACCTTGTTGACGAGCACCGAGAGTGAGCAAGGGTCAGGATGGCCGCGTATCAGAAGAGGGTGGCTAAATACTATAATCAACTCGTAAAATCGCGTCAATTTCTTCGAGGAGAGCTCTTCCTCAGGAAAGCTTAGTTCAATTACCAAGAGAAGCGCAACAAACTGTCGCCCAACTGGGATGGCCCTTACCGTGTCAGCGGAGTGATTAAGGAGGGTACCTACAAGCTTGAAGACCTCGGTGGAAAACTCATACCTAGGACTTGGAATGCCAAGCATCTTAGTAGATACTATCACTAGCATAAGTGTTGGTTTTCCTTCAAGTGTCTCTCCTTCTGAAAATAAGGTTTACGAACCAATCCTTTGTCACGAGGATAGTCTCAATTTTAAAGTTTTATTTCTAAAAAATAAGGTTTACGAACAAGTTCTTTGTCATGATGAGGACAATTAATTTTAAGGCAGCTGGGTTTAGAAACTGGTCCTTTGTTCAATGACTTCCGTTAATAATGAAAGAGTTGCATTTCATTTCCTACATGTGTTATTTTCTCGAAAGACTCATGCGATGACAAGATTGCAATAGACTGTAGTGGACAACCATTTCTACTAATAAAAAACAAAGGTTAAGGGACTGCAATGGACAACCATTGCCACCATAATCAATAGACTGCAATGGACAACCATTGCTACTATCAAAAACAAAGGTTAAGGGACTGCAGTGGACAACCATTGCCACCATAACCAATAGACTGTAGTGGACAACAATTGCTACTAACAAAAAATAAAGGTTAAGGGACTGCAGTGGACATCCATTGCCACCATAACCAAAAGACTGCAGTGGATAGCCATTGCTACTAACAAAAAATAAAGGTTAAGGTATGGCAGTGGACAACCATTGCTCCCATAACCAAAAGGCTGCAGTGGTGAAGTAGTAGTTTTCGTGGTGATGAATATATCAATGGTTCATTTGGTTTGGTATTATCGAAAATCGAGTCGAATGTAAGATTCAATTTGTTTGTAACTTTGGAAATTAAAAGAAAATGAAAAAAAGCAATTAAACTAACTAAGAAATGTAATATGCAAGTTGGTCGGATGCCTTGGCCGTGTGCCTTAATTCAAAATGCAAGCAACAATGAAAATTAAGCAAAAACAAGTAATGTTTCATCAAGTACAACTAGACTAGCCTAGAGCATGCACATAAAAACTTGAATAATGCAAATTGATAAAAATTAAAAACATCAATAGAAAGAGCATGAAAAGTTGACGTCAAAGTTTAAAGTTTTACGTAAAATAACAAGTAACTAGAAGTAGATCTAGGATTAAGCATGAAACAAAGTATGAAAATAAAAATCAAAATAAAGCATGTAAAATACTCAAAATAAAAATGATCCAAGATTCGATCTATGATCTAACAAGAAATCAAAGAGTTAAGGCAAAAAGCATAAATTGAAGAACAAGCATGGAAATTAAAGAACAAGCATGAAATTAAAAGAAAGCTTACTTGAATTAAAGTAAAAGAGTAACAAGTTTGAATTAAATTGCATCAAAATAAAATTCAAGGGAGTACTTGAATTATTCTTGAGCTTGTAACCCAAGGCAAAGTTTGAAATTAAATTTAAATCTAGAGAGAGAAAATTATCCCAAATCTAGAGAGAGAAAATTATCCCCAATAAAAAAATAAGAGTTGTGTGCTATTTATACTAGGTTTAATTGAGTTTAAATGGACCAAAATAGCCTTAGAGGCTTAAAAATCTCGGGTTTGACCAAAATAGACCCGTGTTGACCAAGATGGCTCAAGGTTGCTCAAGGTGGCTTGATGTGGCTCGATCCCGAGCTGGGTCTTGGGCGCTGCCATGTGATTGGTGCAGCGATGGCAACAAGTTGGCATTGCCTTGGGCGCTGCTTGCTTAGCCATCTTGCGTGGTGCGGAGATGGCGATCGGATGGCAGCTGGGCGCTGCCTCGGCAAGCGCAAGGGGATGGCAGTGGCTTGGAAGCTGGGCGCTGCCTTGGCAGGCGCAAGGGGATGGCGCAGAGATAGCAATGACTTG
This sequence comes from Phtheirospermum japonicum, assembly GCA_014905375.1. NCBI lineage: Eukaryota > Viridiplantae > Streptophyta > Magnoliopsida > Lamiales > Orobanchaceae > Phtheirospermum > Phtheirospermum japonicum. The sequence goes on along the minus strand of BMAC01000025.1, from coordinate 2,640,715 downwards.
GCAGGCGCTGCCTAGCCGTCTTGTTTGGCGCGAAGATGGCAATGGATGGCCAGGGATGGCCACCATTTCAGAAAGTTTGCCACTTTGGAGCTCCTTTTTGACACAACTTTGGCAAGCCATGGCTTGATTTTTGGCCTCCATGCCTTAACTTGAATTCAAATCATCAAGCCACCTGTTAAATGAGAATTTTAAATATCAAAACCCAAGAATTACTCCAAACCTCAAATCAATTGAACCATTTAACCTAATTAAACATAAAAACAACTAGAAACGTGAACAACAACAAAATAATAAAAACAACCTAGAAAACTAACAAATCGACTCAAAAACTAATAAAAATAATATAACATCCTAATTAAAAATATGAGAAAAATACCACAATTACATGCAAAATAAGTGGACAACCATTGTTGTTAACAAAAACTAAAGGTTAGGGGATTGCAATTGACAACCATTGCCACCATAATCAACAGAATGCAGTAGACCACCGTTGCTACAAATAAGAGAAATACGTTAATAGATTGCAGGGAATGACCATTGACTAATAGATTGCAGAGGATAACCATTGCTACTATCATCGTCACACTTAAAAGCTTATTGGGGAACACCCAAACGTAGCAAAGGAGCTCCCAAGAGTTGCAGAGCTCTCATTTGCCAAGGCAGATGTCTCCTTTTTCAAGGTAAGGGTTGACTGATCAAGGCAGAGGTTCCTCAAGACTTTTACCAAGGAGCCCCCAAGAGTTGCAGAGGTCTCCTTTGTTAAGGCAAGGGTTGACTGACAAAGACAGAGGTCAAGTTTATCAATGCAAGGGTTGACCGACCAAGGCAGAGGCCTCCTTTGTCAAGGCAAGGGTTGACTGACCAAATCAAAGGGCCGATGACCAATACGGAGGCTCCTCGGGACTTTTACAAAGGTCCCCGGGACCTTAAAAATGTCTCTTAAGATAAAGCAAAGGTCTGAGGACCAATACAGAGGCTCTCCGGGACCTTAAAAATGTCTCATAAGATAAAGTAAAGGTCCGAGAACCAATAAAGAGGCTCCCCGGGACTTTACAAAGGTCACCGGGACCTTAAAAATGTCTCCTAAGACAAAGGTCAGTGGACCAATACATAGGCTCCCCGTGACTTTTACAAAGGTTCCTAGAAACTTAAAAATATCTCCTAAAACGAATCAAAGATTCGTGGACCAATACAGGGGCTCCCCGAGACCTTAAAAATGTCTCCTAAGACAAAGTAAAGGTCTGAGGACTAATACAGAGGCTCCCCGGGACTTTTGCAAAGATTCCCGAGAATTTAAAAATGCCTCCTAAGATGAAGCAAAGGTCCGTGGACCAATACAGAGGCCTCCCGGGACATGTATCAAGTCATCCCCGAGAAGTGCAGAGGTCTCCTATGTGAGTACCAAATGATTGAACTCTAAAATAAAAATGACTACTAGTGAGCAGCTTTATTGCATAGGACCAGTAGAGTAAGACATACCTTGAGAGGAAGAGATCTGCAGAGTACCAAAGGTGTGGTATATAGAGAAGGACAAGACCAAAGAGACCACTCTCTCTCTCTCTCTCTCGAAACTTTTAAAGTTGGAAAATGAGAGGATTTTCCACTATGGGGATATTCATAGGCACGAAGAGTAAGAAAGAGTTTATCAAGATATCGGGTGCTCAAATTAGACCAGTGCAAAATTCATCTGCGAGAGTCCGACGAATACTTCCTCAACGAGAGATACTTTTTGTACGCGTTATCACTTACGAACACGAAAAATGGGGGGCAAGTGATGAGAGATAAATATGTCATTTTACACGTGGATGTGTGACGCTATGAGATTTGGACACGTGCACCATTAAATTAAAAGTCGACCAACGAACGCAGAGTGGACTGAACTTCCGTATCACCTTTACTTACTCAAAGGCTGACCCAATCTCCGTATCCCCTTTGTCACCTCAAAGATCCAATTAGATAGACCACTGTCACCCTTATCACAAGGCCGAATCAAGAGATTACTCCTTTGCCAAGTTAGGTTAGCAAGATCTCCTTTACCTACAAAAGGCAGACCTTGGCCAAGTAAAACGGAGGACCTCGGACTCACAAAAAACTCAACTTTAAATTAGGTTTAACTTAGGCATCGGAGTATCTACCCTGGAGATGACCTTGGGGATCTTTCTTGCAGGCGTCTGAAGAAACAAAAGCCGCTCTTGGGCTGTTTCAAGCAGAGGTGAAGGCTCACGTGCGGATCTGGGCAAAAGCACAAGCAAAGGCCTGTTGTGTGAAGATTCAGGCAAAGGCAAAGGTCGCTCGTGTGTCGATTCCAAGCTGACGTCGGACCTCTGATTCGCCACGTGTCCTCGGATCTAGTCCTTCGTATTATTGTAACATCAGTTACTTTATACAATATAGTAATACAACACAATCAACTTTTCAAATATGATTTAATATTAAATATAATATAAAAATACATTATCACCCACTTTTCAAATATAATTTAACATCTACAGTAAAAGGTAAAATGATTTCTAATCATACAACAAACGATAATTCTTACTATTTTTAAGATTTACAATTCCAATGAAACTTAATCCAAACAAGTCTTGAAATAGTTTATTGAACTACTCTATCCATTTTATATTAAACGATGTTTCAGCTTATTAAGTTGTTTTTCAATTAAATACCATTTTAATAATATTTAAAAAAATTCTCCATTCTCCCCCTGTACAAATCCTAAGATACCTCCTATATTCATAACAGAAGGAGTATGTTTGTGGGAATGGAAGAATAATTAGTTTAAAATTAAAGAATGGTTAATTGATTCTGTTGAAAATTTATAAAGAAAATTAAGGAATTTCGTTTGACCTTCTTATCCAAAATGAATGTTGGATAAATGATAAAATCAAGTCAAAAAATGAATGTTGAAATTGGATGAATTTGAATAATTAAGACAAAAAAATGAGGCGGTGATGCAGTGTAACACATTGTATTAAATTGTGTAAATCCCTCGTCATGAAGTTTTAGTGTGCAATTGAAAGATCATTTACTTGGGAGCCATAAGTATCAAGAAAAACAATCAGCAAACTACATACTTTCACACATTTGCATTATGAAATATTGAATATTGATCGAAACAATTCTCTTGGCATGTTGTATTTTTTGGTAATAAAGATATGATTGTCAGTTTATCGGAAACGAAAGGTAATTTGGTTCATCCCTCTTATCTTGAGAAACAGACATTATTAATAGATGACGAATATGTTTTTTAAGTGAAACTTATTAACACGTGATTCGAATTATATAAATATAATTTAATTTAGATTTGTATTTAAAACAAATCGATTTTTTAATCAAGAAATACTCTTGTTCAATTATTATTTTGTAAATTTCTCCCTACAGATTCTTGTTAAGCACCTACTTATACGAGAATAGGATAATTTTTGTCAGGCGAATGCAGAGAGCTTCGTGGATTAAAGTATTGATATCAAGGTTGGCTGGGTATGGAAAATTGAGCACATCACTACTGGATATCCTAAATTTTGTCTCCATTATTGATATGACATGATAATATCAGAAAGAGAATAATTATTTAAAGTCTGAGAACATTAGTCACGGACATCAAAATAATATCACACAGGCCACAGGAATGTTCTATAAAAAATGATATAATCTTATGTTACCTGTCACATGCTGTTTATTATTCATTTTTAGTATATAATCATGGGAGATGAAATGGTTAGATAGATACCACATCTATTACCATTATTAAAAATAAAACTAAAACTAATATAGTCACCAAATTTTACAATTACCTTAAAAAATTTGTTATGACTAAATATCGACAAATTACTTTTGATTTTAAATTGATGTAGATATTTATCGATAATAATATTTTCTTATAATTTATAGTTTTCGTGACGCCACAAATTTATCGCTAATAACATTTTTTTTTTCTTTTTCTTGCAGTTCAATATAAATATGTAACATAAAACAAATCCAAATTTGAATATGAACTTTAGTATATTTATAAGGCTCGTGTCTCTTTTTATAAATGACTTTCATATCAAATGAATTCTATTTGATCAGAATGCATTTTGTGATTGTAATCCAATTATAGAAGAAATTGAGATATTAATTACAAACAACTTGTAGGCATACTTAATACTACGTTACTACAAATAGATATACCCAGTCCATATTTAAATGTACGAATATGTGATTTACGTTTGTCCCATACAAATTTGCGAAACATATCACATTATTACACAGCTTAATCGACAGCAATGCATGATGTGAATTGACGTCATCTGAATTTGCTGCAGCCATGTCTATAAGAGCAAGGACAATAGGGTCGCATGATTAAATCTTAGGATTGGATTTCATATAATATCTTTTATCAAAGATTGACTTTGTCAGTTTGTCCTGATCAAGTCCTTATTGTTTATATAATTACTTGTTTACAACAAATTTAAGAGGCCAATAACCTATTCGATTCGGTTGATTAAAAACCACGAAACCTCGTTAAAAGCTAAAACATGTATGACGCTTTTGCCATCAGTTGAAGTTTTCAAGTTCTAAATCAAATTGCTGAATTGATGCGTAGTAGCAGCATTTGGGAACTATTTCGGTTAATGTTTTTATAGTTTAATTTGATTTTATATACTTATTTTATTTTCTTATTAAATTTTATTTGTGAAACTATATATGTGACGTGGGGAATTTCAGTCAACGGCCAAATCCTGCCCAATTGTTTAACCACCAGCAATATGTATGTAAATGGAAAATTAATTAAACAAAAAAATAAAAAAATCTAGACATCCTCAAATTTATGATATAAGACCTTCTCAAACTTTTAATATAATTATATATTAATTAATTTAACAATTACGAAAGAAGAAAGATTAGTTTTAATCGCTATAAATGTGCGGATTACGGCCTTTACAAACTTCCTTTATTCTACGACAGGAGAACATTAAATTCTTAAAGGTAGAAGAGTGAAAAGGTAAAAGTGAAGAGAATAAAATACAGAAACTCGATCACAATGTATATACTGATCTCGATCAATTATATATTCACGCCAACAATTAAATTTGCTGGGTAACACTACAAAAGAAACCGGTCAATTGCCCACAAAATTTACAGTTAATTACAGAATATTGACATAATGAAAACAAAGGTTAAATGACAAATCATCATAGTTTTATAATTTACCGATAGAAGTACTTTATGTGTAATTTTTTGGAAAATCTTAACTACAATAATAATAGTTACAGCTTGCGGCCTTGTTTGGTCTAAAATTGTGAATAAAATGATTGACATTTTGTATCTCAATTCTCGTTTGTTTTACTACTCTAATTTTTAATTCACAACCAACCATTTCTTACACCCAACCCCAAACTCATCTATTTTATAACATTATAATTATAGTTAAAAATTTAAGTAATACTAAATATAATATAATAATACATTATCATCCTATTTTCAGACATTATTTGATATTAAATACAATATAAAAATATATTATCATCCACTTTTCAGACATGATTTGATATCTACATTAAAAAAGGATTATGAGTCCTATAACAAATAAATTTTTTTACTATTTACAGAAATTCTGAATACCGAAGATTCTGAATACCAAAATTCAGAATCCTACCCCTACATGATTTTCTTAATATTTACTATAAATTTTATGCAAGTGAACTGATTTTTTCTTTTTGTGTAAGTTTTAATCAAATGGTAAGCTAGGTTGCACCGACACGGGAACTGAACTCAAGACACGACACGCGGACACGCTTATGACACGTAAATTATACGTAAAACAAAACACGACACAGAGATATGATACAATGAAATATTATATTTTGAAGTGTCCGTGCATCATATATAGTGAGTTATTTGGTCAAAATAGGCCCAGTAAAAATGGGCTCTGGGCTATTACAAAACTTACATGTAAAGTTTAAAATCTTAGATGAAGGTGATGTGTTTTCTCTATAGGTGATTTCGTTCACTTAATAAGTTGAGTGTTTCGTTTTCTTTGGTGTTCACTCGTGAGATCTTGTTGTGTTATTGTTTAGGATTTATGGTCTTTTATGAAAATTAACGATATCCAAAATCAGTTCAATCCAAAATCAGTTCGTTGATATGAGATTTGTTATATTGATTATTTGTTGCAAACCAATTTTATATAAATATTTTGATTGTATCTTTAATATTGCCAATCAGTGGCAGACTGTTTTTATTAATACTAATGATATATTTGTTGTTTTCTACAAAGGAAATTTATATAATTGTAAAGCTAAATTTTCTAAATCACAACTTTTTTATAATTAAGTCCAGATGACAAGATTATTATATTTAGTTCTTAACACTAAGAAAATAAATTCAAATTACTTTGATCTAGAAATAGTTCAAACTGGTTTAATCGCTATAAGAAATAAAATTGGGCAAAACAATAGAATAAAATTTGATTAATTAGTTTTATTTAATTAAATCTTTTGTCGGTCACAAAGTGAGAACAGCATATTAAATTACTATATCAATTATATAATATCCCACTAAATTAACAAAGTTAAGCAGTTGCAAGACAATTAAATTACAAATGTTTTACCGTAAGAGATCAGGTCCTGTTCTTGTAACTACCCTTCTCTTCTATTTTCCCACACTAAAATTTTAAAATCTTATGCAATTGTCATAAATATTGGAAATGCACGCTCATCACATAGTAACAAATAGTAGTAGTATAAAAGTTTGTTTTGACAAATTCTTACGTTGCAGGGGCAATCTCGTCATTCCCAATCCCGATAAATAATTCAGGTCTGTTATCTTTGTCCTGGATCAAGAAACTCTTTTTTAACTTTCTTTGTCAAGTTGAGAAGAAAAAAAGGAAAAAGGAAAAATAAAAATAAAATATTATATAGCTAAGTGAAAAGGAGGTGTAGAGGAAAATGCTAGCGACCTTTCTCTCTCCCCCTTCTCATAATTTGATGTAGAGAGAGAAATATAGATTTTCAGACACATAAATATTCATACAAGAAAGACATATATATTTTATTTAATTAAAAAAAAACACTTGTTTTGAGTTTCATCTCTCTTTGGATTTGCAGAGAACAACAGCACTCTCACTGCAAAGAGCAACAAACAAAGGGATAGAAAAGGAGAGAAAGAGAAAGTTAGAGAGAGAAACGACAGCCTCAGAAACAGCAGACAAGAGATAGATTCATAGAGAGAGAGAAGGAATTCAAAGACTCCACAGTTTTTTTATTTTTATTTTTTAAATTTTAATTTTAATCTTTCTTCCCAAATACCACAGAAGAAGAAAACGATGTCTGAGGGTTGGCACCCTTTTTACAACCTGCAACTATAAGAGGTATGTTACTCACATACATACTAATATGGTATTACATGAATTTATTAATAAAGCTGAAAAACAATATCTCTTTGTAATATACTTATGTGAACGACGTCAATTAAATTCATAAAGACCACTATTAGTTTTGATGCTTTCACTTTTACTCCTCACTTCCCTTTTTATTCTCCTCTTTCATTTCCAATATCCCTTATTGTTATTATTATTCAATTTAATTTGAAAAAAATCCGAGCAGCTGATATCAATAAAGAAGAAATGATGATATGGGATTAGCGATTTGTGTTGACAAGAGCAAAACCAATTCCATCAATTACTTCTATGTCCCAAGATTATCATCAAAGCATCTTCAATTTCTCGAATGGATTCGAGAGATCACATCAAGACCAACAACAACAACAACAACAACACGTAGCCCAACAGATCCGACGGGACAAACTCCGGGTCCAGGGCTTCGACCCGCCGCCGCCGCTGGTCGGCATCGATGACGACGAATCCGCCGCCGCCAACTACGAAACCGCCGGCATGCTGTCCGAGATGTTCAATTTCCCGCCCGGCAACCCCGGCCCCACCGCCACCGAGCTCCTCGAGAGCCAGATACTCCAGAGCTACCGGAACCCTCGCCCCGCGCCGCCGCCCACCGCCGCAGATTGGTTCCTCCACCACCGCCAGGGGATGGCGGCGGCCGATCGGCGGTGATTTGGGGGCTTCCAAGAATCAGACGATTCCGAGCATTAACGCCGCCGATTCAGCCGCAGCCATGCAGCTTTTTCTCATGAACCCACAGCAGCAGCAAAGGTCACCATCTCCGTCTCCGTCAAACCCGGCTCCGCCGCAATCTACTTCCTCCACCCTACATATGCTATTGCCGAACCCGTCCGGGGGTGGTTTCGGTCAATTCACATGGGTCAACAACGAAAACAATAACAACAACAACAATAACCCTAGCGAGAATATTCCGGGCGTCGTGGAAGGTCAAGGGCTCTCGTTATCTCTGTCGTCCTCGCTGGAGGCGGCCAAGGCCGAGAGTAATATGCTCTTTTTCGGGCAAGGCGGCGGCGGAGGGTCGACTCCGGCGGCGGCGCAGTACCAGTTCAAGAGCTTGGGCGGCGGCGGCGGCGTTGGTACTGGGTATAATAACCCGCACATGGGGGTGGGTGGGCCATCGTCGTCCACGTCAGCGTATGGGGCGGTGAGTATGTTACGGAGCTCTAAGTACGCTAAGGCGGCGCAGGAGCTGCTGGAGGAGTTTTGCAGCGTCGGTAGAGGTCAGTTCAAGAAAAGCGCCAAACTCCGGCGGCAGAATAACGACAGCGGAAACCCTAGTTCCGGCGGAGGCGGCGGGAATTCGTCGGCTTCTTCCAAGGATGTTATGAATAATAATAACCCTCCTTTATCGGCTGCTGATAGGCTTGAGCATCAGAGGAGAAAGGTCAAACTGTTATCTATGCTTGACGAGGTATGTAGTAGCGTGTGTTTTCTTTCTCTCACTAAAATATAGACCCATTAATTAGCAGCTAATCATTGTCGATTAATTTATTTTTTTCCAATTTCTTCGTTTTCTTAATTTAATAACGAAATTAATCTACCCACCGGGAATGGAAAATTCCGGCGAGTTTCCAAAGATTATTAAATTGCCGGCTCATACACGGAACATTTTAATTTGTTAATTCAGATTAATTATTGATCATATACATATATATAATTTGCGAACCTACTTGAATATTTTGATCAAATGATACGATTAGTGGGGTATATATTTTTATATATAATTAGGGCACACAGGATTTTCATTTGGTGTGAGAACACGAGTGGGTAACCACCCCTACTGTGTGAAACTTGCACGTCCTACTTTGAAAAAAAAAAAGAAAAATGGTATCAAAAACTCTATGTATGTTTTTCTTAATTTATTTTCCATTGACTTGACAATTCAATTCTCTTATTAATTCCTTATTATTATATAGTAATAACCCTACAACAACAGTAGCATAGCATAGGTATTGTTTGTTGGTTGTATTGGGAAAAGAGAAGCAATTAACAAGAAAGTATATTCTTTAGCTTCACATCAACAATCATTTCACTGCAATAGGCTCTGATTCACACAATTAACAAAAATAATAATAATATAATAATAATAATGGAACTGAACAAACAAACAAACAAACAAACAGGTGGACCGAAGGTACAATCATTACTGCGAGCAAATGCAGATGGTAGTGAACTCATTCGACATGGTGATGGGGTTCGGGGCGGCCGCGCCGTACACCAGCCTGGCCCAGAAAGCGATGTCCCGTCACTTCCGGTGCCTGAAAGACGCGATCGCGGGGCAGCTGAGGCACAGCTGCGAGCTGCTGGGGGAGAAGGACGCCGGGGCGTCGGGGGTGACCAAGGGGGAGACGCCGAGGCTGAGGATGCTGGAGCAAAGCCTGAGGCAGCAGAGAGCCTTCCACCAGATGGGGATGATGGAGCAAGAAGCCTGGAGGCCTCAAAGGGGCTTACCTGAAAGATCTGTCAACATTTTGAGGGCCTGGCTTTTCGAGCATTTTCTTCACCCGTACGTTTTCACTCTCTACTCCTTTTCTTAATAATGCACTAAAAAACAATGAATGAATCATTTAGTAAGTAGGTTTAATCACCAAACTAATTATTATTGTTGAATTCTATGATAAGACAATTTTTGGGTTTTTTATTTATTTATTTCTAGTGGTTTGAAGGGACTGTGTTAACGCAGTGATTGATGTTGTCCCTTCGATTACAAAAGCTGGAAAAAGTGGTGTTTTAGTCATGTGTTCATTCGCTTTTTGTAGTAATTTTTCACCTGGCATTATTAGTAATGTTATAATAGCCTATTCACTAGTTGTAGCTTTGATTTTATGCTACAATATTGAGAGGGAAAAAAAAAAAGAAGAGGACCTTGTTATTACTATTCAGTCTATAGTTATTATTATTTTCGAGTTTTCAGAATGTCCTTTCCTACATATATAGTATATAGCTAGCTTGGGGCTAATCATTTCACTTATTAAACTCTAGGTGTCTCCCCACCTAGGTTATGAAATGAAGTAGCTAGTACATAGTCTCATTTGACCACAAGAATAATACAACATTGTTGCATAACTTACAGTCTTGTATACAATATATATATTGATTGTTGTTGAATTTTTTTTTGGTCTTAATATCACTAAAACATTAGAAAAGTTTATACTTTATTTGGTACATATTTTATGTAACGATCAACTTATTGCTAATTTATAGTTAATTTGTAGCTAAGTTTTTTTTTTGGCTCTATTTTCATAAAAAAATTAGCTACTGCCCATAACTAATTTCAGAAATTTTTGTAGTAATGATTCTCTTCAATAATATTTAATTTATGATCCCAATCTTTACCCTGATCTCAATTTTAATTTTATTTTTACATAACTTTTTCATGTACTACTAGTTTTTACTTAAAATACCAATTTTATATTTATCATGGGTGAGACAAAACATCATAAATATGTGCTACTAAAATGAAAGAAAAGGCATGGAGCTGTCCACTTTACCTCTGCATCATATCTGCTGCTAATGCTGCAAACTGCTGTATGATCTCTCTTAGATTGGCACGCCCATGCAGAGATAAAATAATAATTATTATTATATTATATAAATAAATAAATAAATAAGATGGTAGTAAAAAAATCCAATATCAATGCAAAAAGCTTGGGCGTCCCTTTATCTGATTTAGGTAAATGAGTCTGAATCTAATGTCCTTTTCTTTTTTGGTCTCTATCTCAGGTACCCAAGCGATGCAGATAAGCATCTCCTGGCTCGACAGACTGGTTTATCAAGAAATCAGGTATTTTTATTTTCTTAATTATTATTTGAGCCACGTTAATATATATATAGTTGTGGAATTTATGGGTTCCTAATAAATAAATTAATTAAATTTATATTGTTTTTGGTAATTGTTGGTGTTGAAGCAACTGGGTTAATTATTTTGGTCCCCTTTATAAAATTTCTTTGGATACTTTTCCACAAAGACATAAATTCTGAAACAGAGAGAAAACCGCTGCCAATAGTGAGAGCAGAGTCAAGTACAGGAGAGTGAGACATGAAAGTTTGCAGCTTTCAATTATCTCTCTCTCTCTTACGTCCACACATTTATTGGCTTAACCTTGCAGACCTGTACTGAATATGGTAGATTTAATAAGGCAAGATGCTAGCTAGCCTTTTCTTCTTCAACTTATATTTTCAGCATACTAATGTATAAATAAATCCAAAAAAAGATACTATTGTGTAGTAATGAGAAATAAATCTAATTTAATTTTCATAAAAATCTTTTCTTGAGTATTTATCCAAAAACAAAATTGAATAATATATGGACAAATGTTTTGATTGAGGGTGTGCGACATAATTAATTATATATATATAGAGAGAGAGAGAAATAATAATTGGAAAGACAAATAGGTTTTGTTACTTAGACATATAATTATAAAATATGTGGCACAGCACAGGCACGTACATGTTCACATTTGTCTCTTTCATCATCTCCTCAGTATAATTAATTAATTTAGTCTCTGCTGAAAACACAATATCATTAAATTCACATCATCATTTAAAAACCCATCTGCCCATATCGTAGAATGCATGCCATGTGATTTAATGAATTCTGGTTCTTTCTAAATTGTGTTATTTGTTTTGATTATAAATTGTTATTGTTTTCCAGGTTTCGAACTGGTTCATTAATGCCAGGGTCCGTTTGTGGAAACCCATGGTCGAAGAGATGTACCAACAAGAAGCCAAGGACGATGACGTGGCAGAACATGATGGTCACGATCATGATGATGACCATGATCAGCGGGACCCAACCGCTGCACAAAACCCAACGCCTTACGATTCCGCCCCGGCGGCGGCGGCAACCTCCGCCGCGGCTATTACGCCGCCGTCCATCAATGCGCATCATGAAAACGACTCCTCGTTCATGGCAATTAATACCCACTGCTTGGTCTCCGATTCTAATATCCCTAACCGCGCCGCCCCAGCCACGGCGGGGCATTCTTTTCCGGCCATGCATGAGCCTGCTAATAACAGTGATGATATTGAGGCTACGCTCATTAGGTTTGGTACGAGCGCCGCCGGAGACGTTTCGCTGACGCTAGGGCTGCGCCACGCGGGGAACTTGCCGGAGAAGGGTCACTTCTCGGTTAGGGATTTTGGGGGTTGTTAGTAATTAATTAATTAAAATTATACCGGTGCTTAATTAAATAAGAAATTTAAACCTTTGTCAACTTTTTTTTTTGGGTCTTTTCCTTTTTAATATAGTTTTTGTCTCAGCCGTGCATGGTTGAAATTAGTTTTACTTTGTTTTGTTTTTCTGTCTCTTAGACAAACACATAATGAGAAGGTAGAAATTAATGGTAGCAGCGAGGTTTTATTGAAATTGTATAGTTGAATTTTGCACCTTTATCTAGTAGTAATTGTACTTTCATGTATTCTGGATGAAAATAAAATAAATTAGCATCTTATAATAATAATAGAAGGTGATGCATGTCTATTTAAATTGTTCAAATATGTGCAATAGTTTATGTCAGGTTTCGCACTAGATTTCCTATAACGTTTTTTTGGTATAAATAATGAAGTGTGTTTGAGTAAATTGTTAGAAAAATCATTATGATTTTCTAAGAAATCGGCAAAAAAACGATAAAGGAAAAAAATAAGACTCTTTTTTTTTTTAAGTGCACAAAGTGCTCATGGTAACAATAATTGTCTCTATGATACAATAAATCTTAATTCGTCAATTACAATCATTTATTCAAAAAGGAAAAAAATTGAAACTCGAAGAAATAAATAAAAAGACAATATGCTTATATGCTTATTGAATAGTATATAAATAACCATCATATGAAGTTTAATAATAGACTGTCAAAGGATTCAATTGAATCAATACAACTTTTATCACAAACGTTTAAATGGTTTGAACGAAATATACACAACAATTTAATTCAAGCGAACAAAAATAACCATTGGTAAAAAATGTCGTTTTAAAATCGATGTAATCGCTTGCAAGTTACACCAGTATAAATCATACTCAAGAGTGGAACCCCATTATTTATTTATTTAAATTAGTTAGGGTTTCTCCCCAACCCACAAGATTAAATTGATTAATAACTAAATATCATTAATGGATCTAAATCCCAAACTTAGGAAACAGCTAAATATCATCTATGTTGTTGTAAACAACAATCACTGATCGATTTAATAAATACAAACAACTAGATTCTAAAGTACAACTATGAAATTGTTTTGTTCGGGTACTCTTGGTATATAATTAAGGTAAGTTCTATAGTACAATCGATGTATCAATTTTTATGTAATTATAACAATTAAATTCTTTCAAATTTTAAATAGCGGGATGGACCAATGAATTGCAATGTAAGCAAGAGGGAGTGGTACATTGATTATATGTTAGAATTTTCCCATAATTGATTATCTCTTAATTGATCACATACTTCATCAAAGATTATCTATGAATTAATAGATGTCCTTCAATAAATGACTGTTATACTAATTATATGCACACGCATATAAAGTTCATAATATATTTAACATTAATTTTGATTCATCTGTTGTTACATTCAATTCTTATTCAAAGACAGGCAAAAGTTTGTGCCTCCATACGGTCGTGATCATTAATTAATCAAATAAACACAGATACGATTACATTAATGTTTGACCTGCAGTGTCACCATTTAATTCGATAGCTAATTAAGTTTGTGGATTATTTACAAATTCTTTTTAATGTGGAGTATAATATTAATTAGGGTCTGTTTGTGAAAAGTATGCATTAATTAGCAAACATAGTACAGAAAATTCCGATATGTAATAAATGAAAGATGTGCACATATATTTGAATATCTCATCTCCATTTTCACTGCGGTAATTTAAAGCGAATGTGCATGAACATTATACTCCTATCTTAGTTAACTTTTGGTGGAGAAAAAAGGAAGGGGAAACTGATTGATTAATACCTGTCAAGACAACTACAGTTGCTTAAAAATTAGATTTGTCTGCTTTTTTGTGTATGTTTCTCCTACAACAACAGATTCCTAAATTGACAGTTCCTTAAAATCTAGAAAAATACTATGCAAAGCAACAATTACACTCTACCAGATCATTTAATTTGTTGCTTTTTAATTAAGAAGCTCTACCTGATCTCAAACTTATTATTATATGATATGATATGATATGAATTGCTACAAATCTGATGGAAAACTGAGTTGTTGTTAGAAATAAACACGTGATTGCCTTTTTAAATCAGATGTTATCCCGAAAAAAGACAAGTTGAAGAGAGGTACGGAAAGCAACAATGAGCTCTTCTCGGTAAATCTCTAATGAAGCCAAACAATAAGGTTCTACCCATAGTTGGTAGGGCACAGTTGAAGTAGGTAAAGAGACATTTTTTGATTTTTTAAATACACAATAAAAATGTGTATAAATTACCGTCTTTGTCCCTAAAAGACACACACACACCCTTCTATTTATTGTTTAAGTAATCCACTTATATACGAAAAGATTCTAATTTTACGTGTATGTTTAGAAAACTTCGTAATGATGTGCAATTTTCTAGTGATACGAATGATTAATTGACGATTTTTTGGGGTTAGAATACTTACTAAATATAAGAATTCTAATATCTATCTAATTTATTATATTATACCTAATTTGATCTTTTTCTATATATATTTGCCTAATTTAATATTTTCATTTGATTATATTTTGTCTAATTCAATATTCTTTTTTTTCTTTTTCTAATATAAATATATAAGAAGTCATATATAATTAAAAAAATAAAATAAAATTATTTATCTTAATTAAAAGAAATTACTTATAAGATAATGATAATTAAAAAAAAACTTAATTATTAATTAATAATCTAAATACGTTGTATTTAGAATAAAAGTTAAATTACGAGTTACTTGCAATAATCTAACTATGTAACTAAATAATATTAATGAATTCAACTTAAATATAAAAATAAAAATTTATATAATAATAATAATTAATTAATATTAATTAGACACCAGTACAATATGACACCGGTTGAGAATATGACATCTTTTGAATTTATCTAAGTATGTAACTAAGAATTATTATAGAATTTAATTTAAATATAAATTATTTAATAATAATTAATTAATAGAAATTAGACACGGGTTTAGCATGTAACAAGTTTTGAATTTTATTTAAGTATGTAAATATAAAATTATTAATAAATTTAATCTAAATATTAAAATAAAAAATTATTTAACAATAAAAAGTAATAGTTAGTAAATAGTAACAAGCCATTTGTAAAAGACAAGAGTTAAGAATATGATATCTTTTGAATTCTTCTTATTTGTAGATTTAGAAACTCTATAATAATCATAAATATTTTTTATATCTATCTTTCGATAAATCCCGTGTAACACAAGGGTGTTAAACTAGTTATATACTATATATAGGTTAAGTTTTCGATGAAATTCCAATAGGTCGTGGAGATGATTCTACATCCCTCGACCCCCGTTTAATTAAGTCTTTTCAAAGTTTTTGATTTTGTTGTTCGTCGTTTAAATCAACGCTTGATTCCGAGTGTTTTGATTAGTTTCTTCGTTATTTTGTTCGTGAAATCAAACACTTAATAGCTTCCGATTAGTCTTACTCGAGAGATTCGACTCGAGTCAACTTACCAATCTTCAAGTGACCTCGTACTCTTGCGAGCGAATTTTTTAAACTTGACAAACTTATATTTAAAAAATAGGTGCAAAAAGTTTGATAAGATTTATGGTAAAAGGACTTAAATGGAAAATAGAGAACATATTTTGATATTTGATTATTTTGTTTTTCTTGAATGCATTCTGTGTTGGTGCTACATACAAATATATGTAGCACTTCTAAGAACAATCTAAAACAAGAATAAAATGGAATATACCCTGCAGTTGTCATACTACAAGTGACAGCTGCCCCTATTCGTACGACGTGTCACATGCCGTGCTTGTGATCACAACAAGCCAAACTACATGAGGACAAACACTGTTCATGACTTTTCTAGGGACCTGGCCTAGCGACCTATAGCACTTAGCCCTGTCGGTCTGATCCAGCGACCTATGGCGATTTGTCCTGTTGACCTATAGCTACCTTGTCTGGCGACCTGTGACAAGGTCCAGCGACCTGGTTTGTTTAGCGAGCTGTCGCGACCTCCAGCGGTCTGGTCTATCTTACGACTTGTCGCAACCTCTAGCGAGCTGGTCGGTGTCGAACCTTGTCTAACATCCCCCCTCAATTCGAATGAGGAAAGAGGGTAAACTCCGAGATTATTTTTCATCCAAGTGAAGAAGTGATTTGACAAGGGTTTTGTTAAAGTGTCCACGACCTAATCATAAGTGGGAATATGATGTACAAGGATACTATTTGACTGCACCTTGTCTCTGATGAAGTGCAAATCAATATATATGTGCTTTGTCTGGCTTGGACTACTGGATAGGTCAACATGTAGACAGCACTAGGGTTATCAACCCATATTACCGACGACCTAATCGAAGTGACCCTCAATTCTTTCAAAAGAGATTGCAACCACATAACCTCAGCCATTGCATGACCCAGACTTCTGTACTCAACCTCACTAGGTTTTGAAACTGTTTGTTGCTTCTTCAAACTCCATGAGACTAGATTGTCACCAACGAACACACAGTATCCAGAGGTTGATTTTCTGTCATCTATGTCTGAGGCCCAGTCTGAGTCAGAAAAAGCTGTAACATTAAGATGAGATGATTTGCTTAAAGATAGACCATGATCAATTGTTCCTGAAAGATATCTTAACAATCTTTTGACAACTCTCCAATGTGGGATTAGTGGACTCTGCATGAACTGACTCAGCTTATTCACAGCAAAGGATATGTCAATGGTTAGGTATTGCAGCCCTCCGATTACCTGTCTCTAGAGCTTGGGATTGTAAAAGCTACAACCATTAAATTTTGACAGTGGAGAAGATGACACCATTGGTGTAGATTTTGAGTTTGAATCTGACATGTTGAACTTGGTGAGTAATCCCTTAATATACTTGGAATGAGTAAGTAGCATTCCAGACTTGGTGTAGTTTATCTCAATACCTAGGAAATAGCTTAATTCTCCCAGGTCTTTCAGGAAGAAATTTGAGCTCAACTCCCTAATCAATTTAGTGATTTCTGAGTTTGAACTTCCTGTGATTACAATATCATCAACATAAACAAGTACATAGATAACAGAAGTATGAGAGTGCCTTTGGAAAAGTGATGAATCTGTTTTTGAGCTTTGAAAACCAAGAGTGTGAAGAACTGTTCTCAAGTTGTCAAACCAAGCTTTTGAAGCTTGTTTTAATCCATAAATAGCCTTGTTCAATTTGCAAACATAGTCTGTTCCCCCCTTCACTTCAAACCCTTGTGGCTGAGTCATGTAAATGGTAAGGTTGGGATCAAGTTCCATAGAGAAAGGCATTTTCAATGTCCACCTGTCTTATGGTCCACCCCTATGAGAGAGCAATGTTGAGGATCAATCTAATAGTAGAGGGTTTAACCACTGGGCTGAAAAAATTAGTATAATCAATTCCAATGAGTTGAGTGTAGCCTTTTGAACCAATCCTAGCTTTATGTCTGGAAATGCTCCCATCTGAGTTCCTTTTGAGCTTATATACCCATTTTCAGTCTATGATGTTTTTGTCTTTTGGAGCTGGAACAATCTCCCAAGTCTGGTTCTGAATAAGAGCCTGGTATTCTTTGATCATTGCTTGTTTCCAATTCAAATCTCCAAGTGCCTCATCTACACTTTGAGGCTCATTTTTAGAAGGATCAACCTGATAAATTTTGGGTTTCAGGTTCCCTGTTTTAGACCTTGTAATCATTTTATGAATTCGAATGGAAGATGTGTGTTCCTCAGGCATCTCAGGAGCTGATGAAGGACTTGACATAGCTTTTTGTTGATTAGTGTTTATCATTTGTGGGTGTGTGAGTGATGCATGATGATGAGGGGAAGGGGAGGAGGGTGGTGATTGGGAAGAGGAATGATGATTTGAGGATGCGTTTGGTGGATGTGATGCATCTTCAGATATTGATTGTGTATGATGAGGTTCAGTGGACGTAGTAAAGGGAGCCGAATGTGTGTTAGAGGGGGTGTGAAGTGTGGTGGTTTACTAATCAGTATTGTGTGGAGCAGGAGGTCGCTTGAAAGGGAAAACGTTTTCTCTGAAGACAGTATGCCTTGAGTAAATTATTTTTCCTAAAGGGAGAAGGATTTTGTATCCTTTGAAAAGATTGATGTCCAAGGAAAGCGCCTGGTTGAGACCTTTGTTCTATCTTGTCCTTATTACAGTTTCTAATGTAGGGAAAAACCTGGCACCCAAAAACTCTAAGATGGGTGTAATCAGGAGGTTTATTATGTAACAGTTGGAAAGGTGTTTTGTAATTGATTCCTTTGTTTGGAGTTCTATTGATCAGATGCACAGCAGTGGAAAAGGAGTCATCCCAATATAATTTGGGAATTTTTGAAAGAGACGTCATGCTGAGGGCTATTTCTATTATGTGCTTGTGCTTTCTCTCAGCAGTTCCATTTTGCTGAGGAGTATAGGGACAAGAAATTTTGTGGGTTATGCCATTGTCATTGAACAATTTGGAAAGTGCTTTGAACTCAGTTCCTCCATCACTTTGAACAACTTTGATGGTCTTATTGAACTAGTTTTGAGTTAGGTTTTTGAAATATAGAAAGGCGGTGTAGGTGTATGATTTTGCTTTGAGAAAATAGATCCAAATATACTTAGTATAATCATCAATGAAGGTGACATGGTATCTGCTCCCATTCCTGGAAGTGGCTGGAGAAGGGCCCCACAGGTCGGTGTGAATAAGTTGTAATGGTTCTGTGGTCGCATTATTATTGGCTGTGAAGGGTAATCTATGAGATTTTGCTTTAGCACAATTATCACAAAAGGAAAAGGCATTCTTATTAATAAAAGGTATATTACAGTTAGTTAAGGATCTTTTGGTAACATCCTTAGATGGATGTCCCAGCCTTTGATGCCACAATTCAAGGTTTTGAACAAATTAGAACTAAAAGAAGTGCATTGACTAGGACTCCCTTTCTGTGCAACAGAAGAGATCTTGTCTTTATTGGAAAAACTTAAAACAGAAAGGCTAGAAGGCTTGACAGCAGGTTCATTTGTAGACTTTGTGAGGCTGAAATTGTATAGGTCGTTCCTAAGATTCCATGTTAGCACGACCTCCCCTGAAACTTGGTCCTTAATAAGACAAGAGGAAGGATAAAATACAAAGTAAACATTATTATCTTTGGCAAAGTGTGGTACACTAAGTAAATTTTTGGTTATCCTAGGAACGTGGAGAAGTTTATTGAGTTTGAAGATGTTTGATGAATGAGGTTTGCGATATTTGTGTGAAGGTTTGACAAGACACTTACCAACATGAGCTATATCAAGCCCTGCACCATTTTCCACTTGCATCTTGGATGAACCACAATACTCAGAAGCTGAATTCAAATTGGAAAGATCATTTGTGACATGATGTGTAGCCCCTGAATCAGGAAACCAGCTCGCTTCTGAGCCTTGATCTGCCACACTGAACATTACAGAGGTTTGGTTGAAGCTACTTGCTGAATGATCAAAAGATCTTTGTCCCTGTCCTTGCTTCTTTGGGACAAACTCTGAATTAAATTTGTGGTAACACTTATCTGCAGAATGATTATTATAACCACAAATTTGACACTACATCCTATTTCCTGTGTTTCTGCCTCCTCTTCCTCTGTAGTTTCCTCTACCTCAGAAACTATGATTTCCTCTGCCTCTGCTTGATTAGTTATAGCTTGACTGATTTCCTTTTCCTCTTTGATAAGACAGATTTGCATTGGGAACAGATCCATCGTTGACTTGTTGAGCACTGTTTTCTATTCGACTTTCATAACTCAGGAGAAGGAAAACCACATATTATCCAGCTCCTTCATTCTCTCCCCAGTACTTGCCAAGGCATCACAACAAGCCTTCACCTTATTCAGGTATTCTCTCATGCTAAGATTGTTCTTCTTGAGATTTTCAAGCTGTATTTTATACTGTATCTTTCTGGCAGTTGTTTGGTTGGAAAAATTAGACAGAGAGATCAATATGCACTCAGATAAGGAGGAAAGTAACCATGAAGCTAGCAATTGATCTTGTCTTTGCCATAGGAGGTATTCAGGGTTTACTCTTAACAATCCTTCTTCTTCTGCAGCTATCAGCTTTGTTGGATCCGTAGCAGATCCATCTAAGAAACCCTCCAATTCGTAGCCTTTTACAGTGATTTGAACTTGATGTTTCCATATCATAAAGTTTTCATCAGTGAGCTTAACTATTATCAGTTGATTGTGCAATTGCACCGGCTGCATTTGTGAGTTAGAGGAGGTGTGATAATTTCTTGTCGTTGAAGATGAAGGAGTATCATCAGCCATGGCGGCTGAGCAACAATGAATTTAGGTTAAACCCCCCGCTCTGATACCATGATAAGATTTAGGTTAAAAGGACTGAAACGAAAAATAGAGAACATATTTTGATATTTGATTGTTTTGTTTTTCTTGGATGCATTCTGTGTTGTTCTACATACAAATATATATAGCACTTTTAGGAACAATCTAGAACAAGAATAAATGGAATATACCCTGCAGCTGTCATACTAAAAGTGACAGCTGCCCCTATTCGTACGACGTGTCACATGCCGTGCATGTGATCACAACAAGCCAAAACTACATGATGACAAAAGACTGTCTATGACCTTTCTAAGGACCTGGCCTAGTGATTAGAGTAGATTTGTCCTTATTTTTATTAGCTTTTTAGTTCGTTTTTCTATTTTTTTTAGGTATAAATTGGACGATTTAAGCATAATTCCGTATTCTTATAGTTCTGACTTATTTTACCATATTTTATTCGTAATTGATGCAAATAGGTGATATTTCGTTGTTTTCACCTTACAGCTAAGTAACCGGAAGAGTTCAGCGCGTAATAGACGAAGTTCGATGTTCAAGAATAGGAGAACGAGCTTTCCGGCGAAACGAGTAGCAAAAGATAGAGAGAGATGGAGGCACACGCGCAGTCGCATCGACTGACACGATCGTCGACGCTCCGTCGACGCGAGCCATGATCCGCGTCACTCGACGCAACTTGCTGAAGCGTCGATGTCGACGCACCCAGCCGACGTGCACACCTAGGCAGCACCGACACCGAGCACCAGCACGCATCAGTCGACGCACCGTCGACGCGACGGCCCAGAATTCGGATTTTAGGGTTTCTTGTGCGCCAAGACTTGCAATTTCTATATAAACCCTCTATATTTCGGATTTTAAAAGACACACACGACCCCCTAGGGTAATTTAACTGATAATAAACATAATTCCACATCTCATAACGAGATTTGAAGACGGAGATCAAGGATTAAAGAACAACGCGTCCAAAACATCGAATTCGTGTTCGAGATTCAATCTTTGCCCAAGATCGACGTGCAACTCCGGAATAGCTGGAGCCTTCTACTGCTTTTATTAGTTTCAATAAGTATTCTAAACTCTTAGTTAATTTAGTAGTTAATTTCTAGTTTAATTCTTAGTTAATCTCTTAGTTAATTCGAGTTTAATTAGTTTAATTATTTTTATGCTTGGATATTGGATATTGGTTAATTTAGTTTATTTATGCGATTGATTTATGCTTAATTATTCGTTCTTAGATTCGTATGATGCGATTGTTTGATGGTAGTTATTATATTTATGCTTTAGATTCGTTGTTTTAAATTCTTAGTTCTTAAGTTCAAGTAGTTTAAATTATTGCTCGTAGTTGATAATCTAGTTAGAATAATTAGTTTAATTAGCCTTAGTTTAATTATTGCTTTAGTTTATAATGATCAATTCAATATCTTTTAAAACCCAAAATGTACATGTATTTTATTTTAGTTCGTAAATTGAGAAAAACATCCGAAAGACCGAACAGCTGCTTCCTCGAGAGATACGACTCGAGTCAAACTCATCACCCTACAAGTTCCTCGTACTTTTGTGAGCAAACTTAAGTGTTTTAAATTAATTAAAAAGGGGTGCACAAAAGTTTGAGTCAACCTAGCGACCTATAGCACTTAGCACTGGCGGTCTGATCAAGCGACCTATGGCAATCTGTCCTGTCAACCTATAGCTACCTTGTTTAGCGACCTGTGACAAGGTCCAGCGACCTGGTTTGTTGAGCGAGCTATTGTGACCTCCAGCGACCTGGTCTATCTTGCGACCTGTCGGCGACCTCTAGCGAGCTAGTCAGTCTAGAACCTTGTCTAACAAAGTTTGATTCAAGATTTGAGTTTTATTTTGAATATTGCACATGGCAGTGGTTATAAATGAAATTTGTGGTGTGTTTTTATACAATTGTAGCGCGTTCCTTGTTTATCAATAGTGTTTTCTAACGAGGCAATGTAGTGTTGTTTATAAATATTGATATATGTCGAAATTGCTTTTATTATTAATTTAATATAAGAATTTACCACCATTGTCCTTGCTCACATATCATGTTTTTAACTATCAAGATTATCCCATTATAATGGTTTGAGATTATTTTTTAAGTTTCTCACATAAGAACGAATTTTTATTGGAAATCCACCTATATATATATATATATATATATATATATATATATAATATATATATATATATATATATATATATATATTACATATGATGAACAAAAGTGAGGGGGGAGTGGAGATAGGTGGAAAAGAAGCTTAATTATAGGGATGACAATGGATATAATATTGATAGGTACAATAATACTCATCCCATACCCGTATTCCAAAAATATACATGTCCGTTCCCATGCCCGTGCGTTACCCGCATGTACGAAAAAAAATTCAAGTACTTGCCAACCAAGTTTGTAATCTATTATTCTACTTCTACACTTAGAGGGTGAATGTAATGAAGTTTGTTAAGAGTTATTCCAAACTAGAGGCTTTTATCTCCCGAAGAAATGTCATTCTTTACTTTTTAATTTATAATTTTAATAACAATATGTTTAATATATATACTTGATATCACACACACACACACACACACACACACATATATATATATATATATATGTGTGTGTGTGTGTGTGGTTTTATTTTATATATGTGGTTATGTGGCGGGGTGTGCTATGATACTCGTAATCGTACCCATCCCCATCAAATAATTGGGTATTTACTCGTGAAAATGCACATATCCATTAATGGGGTAATTCTTTACCTATCATAGGTAATTTTTGTGGGTACAATCGGTCCACCCATTGTCATTCTTAATTAATGATGAATATGAATTGTGAAAAGTTGGGGTACTAATATAAATTTATATATGGGAGGGTTCAAATAAGAACATCTCCCTTATTTGAGAACTTAAAATTAATTGTGGGTATTAAATCTAATTAAGTGGATGGACCACGTTTTCTGTATTTTCTTTATTTGATAAAAAATTATTAGTATATTATAAAAACACCACTGGTATATGTATATGTATATATGTGTGTGTGTGTGTGTGTATATATATATATATATATATATATATATATATATAAGTACGAGAATCAATCCCATTATATAAATTGCATTGAGCCCTAACCTATTTGGCGGCTAACAGTTGATTTAGTTGGCACATGTCGTTTCTGACATGACGACTCCTAATGCATGACGAACCTAGAAATTTCTTGGTTCGGACTTCATGGAGGATCGGAAGTCCTACTGCGAATGGTCAACTGACATGTGTCGCTCCTCACCTAAGTTCGGAGCTTACATGACAGCTCATGTATCAATTAGAAAAATTGACATTTCTAGGATTTGGGTCGTTCCTCACCTAGGTTCGGAGCGACTCCTGATGCATTTCGAACCTAGAAATTTCTTTGTTCGGACTTCATGGAGGTTCGGAAGTCCTGCTGCGAATGGTCAATTGACATGTATCGCTCGTCATCTAAGTTCGGAGCTTACATGACAATTGATGTGTCAATTAAGAAAATTGACATTTCTAGATTTGGGTCATTCCTCACCTAGGTCCGAAGCTTACGTGACAACTGATGTGTCAATTAAAAAATTGACATTTCTAGGATTTGAACAATCACCTTTTTATTTTTTGTGCACACGTACCACCACTTGCACAAATAAATAATCCAGCGTTTGGTATAATGTTATAGTAAAAAAGACTATATTCTAAATAACTCTCCATTTTGTTCTATAATACTATTAATAAAAATATAGTAAAGTTTAATTAATTAAATAATTATTTCATAAATTTTAAAATAAGAAAATGAAATATTATAATAAAAAAAATACAAAAACAAGGTATACAAAAAAATGAGGAGTAGCGCTACGAAACTAACTGTGGACTTTTGTAGAAAAAATATAAATATTATAATATAATACTAAGTAAAATTAGAATTCCAAGTAACACTACAAAAAAAAAGAAAAAAAGAAAAAGTCAAATACATACGAATTTTATCGATGGATTCACCGACGGAATCTAAATTACTGACGGCTTTTAATACTCGATAGTAATTACCGATGGCTTTTGATACCCATCAGTAATTACCCTCTCTCTCTCTCTCTCTCTCTCTCTCTCTCTCT
>BMAC01000025.1:2545862-2611053 GCA_014905375.1 Phtheirospermum japonicum | reverse complement strand
AAGGACCACAGTAGCATCATTCATCAGACAATGAAATTAAAAGCGAAGATGGGCATTTCAGAAAATAGTTTGTTTTTTTTTATTTATTTTTATTGTATACAGAAAATACGAGGACCATCAATATCATCCGACAGATAACAACCCTGTTATTCAGCAATATCCCCAGAAATATTAAAGACGTTATAGATCATCATCAATCCAACAGCTTGTTAGGCAGGCTTACACTAGATTTCAATTTTTCGATCGAATTAATTGACTTTTACCTTGCTACATCATTAACCTGAAAAAGGAGCTGTAAAATCTGTATTATAGCTATTTGGAAAGATTGCGCTAGGCTGCCTAAGCAGCACACACTACAATTTTCATTTTTATTTTTAAAATTTGGGTGATGTCTTTCTATTTTATAGCCAACACCATTTTTTAAAAAATGAGCTCAAAATTATTATTTGGCGAAAAAAATGTAGACAATGTACAGTATATCATCTATATCTAAATAGTGTGCTTATATATTGTCTATTTAACAATTTTCCATATTTATTCACTAATTTATTTATTTCTCTTTCCTTTACATGTTTTACTCATATTTACCAATCGGTTTTTTTTTTTTAAATAATAATATTATATTTGTCATGTCATTAGAAATTCAATTTGTATTATTAGAGATGCTCTTACAAATGAGATTTTAAAAAAAGAATCTCAAATTATACTATACTTTTAATTTTTTTTCTTCTCTAGCCAATCAGTATCTCTTATTAGTATAAAATTCATCCAATCAACAATCATTACCATACATATTTTTTGTAAATTTAATCATTTACTCACTTAAATAACTTTAACTATCGATTATTTCTATAAAATTTATCCAATCAACAATCATTATTATTTTACTATTTTTATATCAAGTCAATTTTAATCGATATACATCTATCTCTATCAATTCAAACTCAAAATTCTCCATTCTTCTTTAAAAGAAAAAAATAAATAAACAAAAACATCATCAGTCTCTAACTTACACAAAATTTCTAAAATAAACACACGTTCAATCACCACCTCTGCAGCTTGTTATAGAGACTTAGTGGATGATCACGTGTAATCTTGCAATTACTATGCAGTTTAGTATTCTAAGGGTCTATTTGATAGCGTAAAAAAGTGTTGAATTGAAAGTTTTCAGGCAGTTATAACAGCTTTGGTCGTTAGCCCAGCTTGTGAGCTCATAAGTCTAACATTAGGCATATCTTGTTTATTGTTTTTATTTTATTTAAAACATATATTACTATATATAAAATACATTATTTAAAAATTATATAATCTATTGGCTCGAGCTGGCTCAACGAGCCATCGAGCCAATAGAATGAGGCTCGAACTCGATCAACATCGCACTCGACTCAAGTTTTGACCAATCTGCTCGCGAGCAGCTCATCATATCTAGCCTCATTTACAACCCTACTCTTGAGCAAACTCTATATTATCATTAGAAATTTAGAGCAGGAGAGTGTTTCCTATGTTCCTTAAATAAACAACATTTTGGGTCATTTCTTCAATTTCAGTCATATAATCGTCCAAATTTGATAAAAAGAAAAAAAAGAAAGAAAGAAAGAAAAAATAACTTACTCATAATCCGATTAAAGCTATATAAAAATCAATTTTGCTTTATCCCAATCAGCATTTTAACTCACTTGGAGAATGTTCGCTTAAAATGGATTTCCACATCGATGAATTTGGTAATGTAATCGATGTAAAATTCATGACAAGAATAACATGTAGTGTTGGATAGGAATGCCAAAAGATGTCATAATTCATAAATACTAAATTCAATTCAAACACATAAACTTGTCATCACTACATGACAATTAAAAGCAACATTGTTTGCTTTCACAACAGAAGTTTAACTTCCCAACAGATTTCTCTGAATCTTTTATTGCAAAAGAGGATAATGCCTTCCCCTTCATGTTGATATCCCAATAGAAATTGAAAATTGAGGAATTTGAAAAAGAAAAAAGAAAAAAAATCAATTTAATAATAACCACAAGGACATTATGTTATAACCACAAGAGGATAATGCCTTCCCCTTCATGTTATATAACCACAAGGACATTATGTGAAAAAGCCTAAACTTAAAAATAAAATAAAAAAGGTATCGAAAGAGCGAAAAAATAAATAATAATAATAATAATAATAATCTACATTCATAGGAAAAATTGGCAGTTCAACTATCAAAGTAGTTACACTAGTATTGAATTTTTGGCAATGACCTGGGTTGGGTTTGATTCTCTGGATCAAACTCCATTTTGTCATGGCTCAAATACTGTATAGAAATACTGCAAACCTCCGTACGAGCTCGAATTAAAAATCAATTTAATAAAGCCTTCCTCTGCAATTAGAAAATCCACATAGACAAGGACACCCTTCTCCAGCCAATAGCTTGTACTGATAATCATATGTTAATTCCTCCCCCGCAGCTATCTGCTCGTGAGGAAGAACGGGTTGACTTTCGATTATTTAAAAAAATTTAAAATTGTTTTTTTTTTTTTTTTTTTGTGTGTGTGCGTGTGTTTCAAGGAAAGCGAGAGGTGCTTACGTCCCGGCTGGCGTAGAGACCAATGTGTGCAAGCTGACAATCCATGCTTTCTATAAGAACTTGATAATTCACAAGATTTGGCGAGCAACTAAAAGAAAAATATAAGAGGTGGATAAAATTAGTGAATTAAAAAAAATATAATAATAAAAATAAATAAATAGAAATCCTAACCTGTGGTTAATGTAACGTGAAACATTTCCATAATTGGTGGCATCAATTACATACGGGACTTGTTCTTCGATCAATCTGCTCATGTCGTTAATGCGAGCATCAATCTCATAAAAATATCCGCAACCTACTTCACCGTACCTGTTTTCCAAACAAAAAATAAATTTAAAAAAATATTTTCTAATCAATTATAAGGAATTTAAAATAATATAGATGTGAAAAAAAAATTGGGGACAAAAAAAATCACAGAAATTAAACCTATTTCGTCGCTCGCTTGCTTCCTTTTCATCTATGACTTCACCAATAAACTCACACACAAAGGTACCACGAAAAATTGGTTGCCTTGTCCTCACTGCCCAGCCCTGTATTAGTCAAATGGGCAATTTGAGTGCATTGATATTACGGAAATTTATAATATATGATGACTATTTACCTTTCTTTCTGTTTTAAATATTTCCAATTTCACTTTCACTCCGTTCTGCAAAACCCTGTTTTGACAGGCTCTACTGCAACAGCATCTCTGATTGCACTCGTAAACTAGATAACCCTCCTGACGATTTATGCAAACTTTTACGCGTTACTTTTTTTTAAAAATAAATTAAAGTATAAAAAGGGTGATAAGAGAATGGTGTGTACCTCTAATATAATCCGACCTCTGTCGTCGTAAGGAAACCTACCATGCATGGGCTTTCCATGAATATCTTTTGCATCTTCATAATCATTGTCAAACAGATAGACATGGTCACATGTTTCGGACGAGCATCTTGAGTGAGCACAACCACACCCCAACTGCAAACTCTGTACACCAACAGATATCAAAGCTGAGTTCATTTGAATGCATGTGCATTTAGTTAAAGTGGGTTTCGATTGTATTTACATTTTCTGTATTGGTTTAGTGTGATTATGAAAATGTTATGGATATGTGGTCTAAAAAAGCTGAAATTACCTAACAAATTAAATACCCGTTTTCATAGGATGCAAATTGTAAGAGAAACAAACGTCAAGGGGTATTTGTAATTGTGAAAGATAACATGAGTTTTTTGTAATTGTCTCTATTAATATATACTTTAACACTAGTAATTAATAGATTCTTCGCTCAACATTCAAATTATATTGGTCTGAGAAATTATTTGATGTATTTTTGGTCTCACCATGAAAAGGGGAACTATCAGTTACTTCATTATTTGATTTAAGTATTTTACAATTAGTGAAACATTATATAAAATATTTTTTTATAAAAAACTGGGGTGTCACTTTGACTAAATATGTTTTTATGTCTGAAATTGATCAGTAATTTATTAATATATTTTTTATATATAAAATAAATACAAAAAACAATTCAATCGAAAATACCTCTGTTTCAGGAACAACTGACTTATCGGGCAACGGCTTCGTGACATAATTAAAGCCTTCCCACGGAAACGAGTACTCGATCTGCCCATCACTCCCCTCAGCATTCAACAAAACCTCATCCACTACACAAGCTATCGGAACCGATTCCTGCCCGAAGCTAATATCATCGCATAAAACAATATTTTTCTCAGACAAATCCATCGAAAAATGCTGAGAATCAATTACACAGTGACACTCATCCATCGTCCATTCCGTATTCACGAAACTCGACGCAACAGAATATCCGCCTCTAACCGAATTTCCCGACGAGGCCACAAGCGGGGGCAAAATCGTCAACCCTGAACTTTTCGTGCACCCTTTCGGGCAAATAAACCCATCCCGATGCCACTCGATCGAAATATTATGCTCGCTGCATAATTTCGCAGCTCTCAAGTACAGCCTCTCGGGCAATATCCCGTACTTGACCTCCAAAGAGGCTTGCAGGCTGACCTTGCAGCATGCTGTCGTGGCGATCGTTAAAATCTCCGAATTGTTCGGGCGCGACTTCGTTTTCTTAATCTCCGGAATCAACATTTTCGCGATCGACGAGCACTGTGAATCTGCCAATCGATCGAGACCAGCAACGGCCCACTCGGGTTTTATTACATCGGGCTGAACCGTGACCTCGACCGGCCCGATTATAGCATTTGACGCGTGTATCCGTTTCTTCAGATTCTGCATGCTCCGGTTCCTAATCTTGTATGAGGCCGAGTTCAAAGCCTTTTTAAACCGCCGGCCTGATTTCAATTTATGCGCGTAGAACTGAAAACCCTTTTTCGTCAGCCCCATATGCGCGGCCTGGTGGTGTCGGCCCAGATCCGGCAGCAAATCGAATTTCAACCCACAAAACTTGCAAACGAATCTTCGATTAACTGAATTATTGTCTGATATCATCGTGTTCGTCTCCGTTTTATTTTGTTGGCCTTCATCGCTAGACAGCCTCAAGCTCGACGCGTGGGTCGGGAGCACGTGCAGCCACAGCTGATCGGGGTTTCCGAAATGGGATCCGCACGGGATGCACTGTAAGAGCATGCACTGCTCCACAAACTGCACGTGATGCCTCTCCAGTACGTGAGCCTCCAGTACCTTGCGATTAGTGAACGAGTCGAGGCAGATCGCGCACACGTATCCCCGGAAAAGCCACTGGGCCTCCTTCTTATGCCGGTCCATCCAGTGGGCCCCAAGGTCCCGGTCGTCGGCAAAATCCTCATAACAAATCTTGCACTTGATGGCATTTTCGTGGTTATTGCTAGTATCGTTAGATATCTGGACTGGGATCGGGACTAATTCCTCGACGGCCGATGAAGCATTATTATCTCCGATACCCCAGAGTTTATTTAACCTCTCCTTTTCGTGATGTACCAATTTCATTAGAAACTCGCCGACCCTAGAATCTTTAGAAGCTTCCGCAACGGCCCATTGGAATTGTACCTCCTTGGGAACCGGGTTTCTCAATGATAGTACGCTTTTGAATAGCCTGTAAAAAAGCTCGCATGCTTGGTGCAACCGTAATTTCTGGTCCCGGGAGGGGCAATTTTTGAGAAGCTCGATGAACACTTCCTTGGACACGATCCTAGTTTTCCCGTTTCTCGCGCGTTTAAGCCAGTTAGGTATGTGCTTCTCGCAGTAGAGTGAATGCCTCTTCGGGCTTTCAAGACAGGGCTGCTCTTCTTCATTACTGCCACCCTCCGGGCCCGAAGATCCTACGCACCGCGTAATCTCTTCATCACCGCTGCTCGGAGCTTGCTGAGTCAGCTCGGGCGTATTATTAACAAACGGTTGGTCTACGGTGACCGGATAACCATGATTTTTTTCATCTTCCCCCGGGCTTGTACTCTTTAAATACATAAAATTCTCATCGTTTTTTCTTTTAAGCGTATTATTAATAATAATATTATTATTATTAACAGGAGACGTAGTTTTTTGCCTGTGTTTCTTACAGAAAGAAAAACCGACTAAAGCTCGATGCTTGCACTTAGTCCCGAGAACAGTGGTCCCACCACACATTGGCGAATCGACAGGTTGCGTAGGCGTTGTTATTATTATTTCGGCTTTATTATTAGTATTCGAGACGAAACGAGACGATAAATGGACACAGCAGTAAAGATCACCTTCGCTAGCATACCTAACGCACTGCCTACCTTTTGATTCGATAAAAGCCATGCACTGTCGTTGACGATTATTACTTCCCGGCCCAACGGGCTTTTGAACAACGCTAGTTGTCGGAGTCAAAACTATATCGTCCCATTTATTCGGAGTTTCGGAGTCGAACGATGCGATGTCGTAATTATTATTATTGAAAAAGGTCAAGTCGGTCTCGAGGGGGACGGGCTGGTGCGAACTGGACGCGTGCGTGTCAGCCCGGCGGATCTCGAGCTTGGGTCTCTTATTGGTCGTCTGGAGTAGGGTGGGCGAGGGGGTGTCGTTAATGGTCTGGTCCGAGCCCACGTCGAAGGGTACGGGATTTGAGACTGAGAACCATTTCATGACATCTTGTTTCCAGCTCCTCCAGTCGGATCCCGGATCGGAAGGTGATGGTTCACTTGTTGGTAGTGAGTTCACCTCGTTCCATAAGATGGACTCGGATAATTCCTAAAAGCGAAAAAGTATTTCAATTAATATTAAATTGTAAATTCCTATTAACTCAGAATGGAAAATTTATGACAAAAAGCTTTTGATGTACGTCTTTAAGCATTTCTATGCTTTCGGCACTATTTGCATCCTGACATCGTTGTATCCAGGATTGCAAAGACTGATGAAGCCAATCTGAAGCTAGGTAGCGTTGCAGTGTCATCTGGGAAATAAATAAACATTGTTCACTAACTATTAGCTTAATTTACAATTATTTATTTATGTAAAAAAAAAAGAAAAGAAAAGAAAAGAAAAGAAAAGGAATACAATCTAAAGCTATTCAGATGTTGCACAAACTTCAATTTTCTTTTCCTTTTTTGTCAGATAAACTGAAGCAAGCTTGTATAAAACACACACACACACATATATATACTTTCAAAATTATTTTGAATAAACAAGTTTTATATCAGGCAAAGCTTTAATCACTATTACTAAGTATTCAAAAAGGAGGGAAACTTATTACATTTTGAAGTTTCAAAAGCATCCTTCCGAGATCAGAATAATCTTTACAACGTGAAGCCTCCATTGCAAAGTCCTTCAAAACCATCACATTACGAGCAGTCTCTACCAAAGCCTAGATAGCCAACATGTCAATATCTTAATAAAACGTGACAAAAATAAAAATAAAAAAAATCCCAACAGCAGCAGAATTGACATGCAACTTATAAATGTTGACGACTCGAGCAAACCTCATGGTTCAACTGATCGAGAATATTTAGCAAGCTGACGGCCAGCTTCTGCATGATAAAACGACGAGCAAGAGTCAAATCGTTGACCATCTTCACACCAACATCATGTGTTTTATATGCAATGGGCTGCGGAAATTCATTGATCGGACGGACTAATAGCACATCAGCCCAAGAATAATTTCTGGTTCGAGGAAAGAATATAACGAGATATTGTTTCCTGTCGTGAGTCGGCTTTGCTTTTAAAGTTGGTAATGGCCAGTCAACCCTTGCACATCTAATTCCAGACTGCCACTTTCCTCTCCACTACAAATTGAAAATAAAAAAATAAAATAAAAGAATTATCTTGGTGGGGAAATGGCCTCTCTAACCTGCCCCTGTTGCATAAATTAACATCAGGCACTTCACATGATCATCCAACATTTTCTAGCATTTTTTCTCCATCACTGTTAACATAGTGATTTTGACAGGCCACATTTTTACATTATTTGAAAGGTTATTTATAAAAACTACATCTTTGTTTGATCTAATTAAAAAAAAATAATAATAATAATAATAATAAATAAATAATATAAAAAAAGGGGGAAAAAAAGGTTTCTTTCAAAATTACAAATGTCCACTTGACATTTGTTTCTCTTTTACAATTTCACCCTCTTGTTTGTTAGCTAAATACAAGCAGCAAGTGGATGTTTGTAACACTTTAATGGAGTATTTTGTAGTTTGGAAAGTATCACGAGTTTTTGGTAATTAAGGTAAACCTCATGGGTAATTTTCGTAATTATCCCTCATTTTGACAGCAGAAACTTCTGATCGTCATCCTATCCAACTGTATAAGATTAGAGGCTTCCTTATTTCTTCAAATTAGAATATCGACCTTAAAAATATTAAGTAGATTCAACAAATCTAGATACAGCCAGAAATAAGTATTATCTCAAAGTATATCAAATGGAATGTGTGAAATTAAAAAAAAAAGAAAAGAAAAAGAAAAAGGAATATCATACATACCTTTACCCAAACTGCTTGTGGTTCAGCTTGTTCTAGATTTTTTATCTCCGAACGGGACGAGCCCTCCTCGGTGTTATTTGTCTCTTCACTTTCAATCGCATCCATTACTAACTCAGTGTTGTCTAATCCTGCAAAATCATCTCTTTTATCTAATTCGCCATCATCAGACGAGAGTTTTTGACCATCAACTTCAAATTCATAGCCATCAAACATAAATCGACCATCCTCGTTTATTTCATGGGACTCTCCGACGTCAAGTGTTAAGCCATCAACCTCGAGACCCGTTCCATCATGATTAAAAGCTCCTTCCATAATTCAACACTAAAAGTTTAAAGCAAAACTAAAACTGCAGCCAATGGGGAAATAGCAAGTGTCAGAAAAGTGAACGTACAGAAATAAAATTAAAATTAATTCACCAATTTACTATGCTTGAAAACGTAAACAGTTAAAGCTGAAAAGATGTACCAACAAACGTACAATCACTTTAATTTTATTTAAAATAAAAAATAAATATATAAATACTTTTTTTTTAAATCTTTCACTCAGTTTCATTCTATAATTAAGAATCACACATATACTACACAAAACCATATTTCAGCATATTTTAACCAAATCTATGAGTCATTTCTTGAAACACGTCTATTTTTCCTGCGAGTAATTCCAGGTTCTTGAAGAGTGAAAACTGGATTCTTTATGAAATGTAGACAACATTCTGACCAGACAAGTTCCAAATTAATCAAATTTCGTCTCCATGATCAATTAATATTCTTAATTTTAAGAAATTCAAAAGCTGCAATGCTTGTGATCAGATTATATATTCTCTCACAGGTCTCAACCAAGTACAGAGTGTACACATTAAATCATAGTTATTCAATATCAAAATTATCAAAAAAAAACAAAAACAAAGATCTTAAGAAGTAAGAAACGTTTTTTAAAGTTACAATTGAAACAGTGTTTGATAGAATTTTGAACTAAAAAGTCATCAATAAATCTGTTAAGGGAAATTGCTTGACCAATTTCAATTTAAAAATTAAAAATATATATATACACAGACATTGATGATCCCATTTGAACTCGCCAAGTATGATATAACAGCCATTTTAATAATGCTAATGTAGCATTGAAGCTCATCCAGCTCATCACAATAAATCCGATTAGTATATACAAAAACAAATCACATATGGCTACAATCTGAGTTATTCAAAGTATACACAGGAACTAGAAAGAGACAATTATTTTAGATAAAGAGAGGGAAAATATAAAATTGGAGCACCATCCATCTTGAAAATAGACAAGAAACACTGCCCACTTCAGAAATAACTAAATAAATAGATAAATAAAAACTCAGTCCAGTTTCAAGAAATTACATGCAAAGACCGTGTAATGGGCGATAATCCGTATTCAAGAAATCACAATCATTGCATGCCCACTAAAGGACTTCCAATTTCCCAAATTGGAAAATAAATCTTCAAATTAAAACCCTAAATCACCCCAACTTAAAGTGGAATATCTAAACCCTATCTTAATTGGAAGAAGAAGAAAAAAAAAAAACCACAATGTAAAATTCGAAGTTTCGCAAAGTGGGTCCAAATTAGAAGTTTATAAAAGGAAAATTCGATTACATCAATGGTATGTGAACGGATTGATTGAATCAAGAGATTCGCCTAATTAATTTTGTTAATTGTATAATTGGGCTAGGAAAAAACGCCATAGCCAGGTTACTTACGCCTGTGCTAAAGCCCCAATGCTGCCATAAGACATGTTACATATATACGAGATATACAATATGTGTATGTATAAACAAAGACATGGCTAAGTAAGATAAATTACACACAGCAGACAAGAATTGTAAGTAATGTACCTTTAAAAACTGTAGATCACCATAAGTTTCTCTATGGTCGATTTGGGTATTATTTTTTCGTGCCTCAATTTTGTGATTTTTGACTAGGGAATTATGGATGGTGCGAGTGACCAGATATATATATATACACATATATATTTTAAAACTGGAAAATATGGAATGGGATAGATATGTAACAGGTCCAATATGAAAAAAGGGACACCAAAAATGGAAAATTAAAAGTGAAATT
Source organism: Phtheirospermum japonicum (assembly GCA_014905375.1). Classification (NCBI taxonomy): domain Eukaryota; kingdom Viridiplantae; phylum Streptophyta; class Magnoliopsida; order Lamiales; family Orobanchaceae; genus Phtheirospermum; species Phtheirospermum japonicum. The sequence continues at coordinate 2,600,503 of BMAC01000025.1, read as the reverse complement.
GGATGAGCGACAGTTGAGAGAGAGATAATACGAAGGGGGTGGGGGTACGAAGAAATTGGAAAGGTAAATTAGAAATTATTGGCACTGAAAAAGGGCAGAGTGATGGAAAGAAAAAACCTAAGCCCCAGAATTTCTAGGAGAAAATAACACTAATAATAATAATAATAATGGAGGTACGAAGAGACTTGTAACGTGGTGTGGGATTATTGTTGGAATTATGTTCTCTATTGGGGGTAGTTTGGGTAACAGGGAATAGTGTGCCACTTTTATGGGGACTTGTAATACACAAAGGGCAAATTGTGCACTAGTTGGTCCATAACTATAACGCTCTCAGTAGACAAGTACATTAATTAAAATTATATAGTAATATGTAAGATATAAATCCATATATTACTTCTTCGTTCTATATATATATAGTTTATTATTATTTTTTAAGAACGTTCTATATACTCAATTTTGTTAATAGTATTAACTATTAAAGATTATTTGTCGATACGAGAGTATTTTAAGGGTGATGTGGACCAATAAAAATCTCCCCAAAATGAGGTGTCGTCATGTGGTTAATAAGGGGTCTATTTTGGGAGGAAGCCAAAATTTTGACCCCCTATAAATAAGAAAAAAAATTTTTATCGAAATGTAAATAGTTTCATTGATCAAAAGTTAGCATACAAAGTATGCAGGCATGACTACCGAAGTGGTTACAACACAAATATGCAAATGATCCTAAAGACCTTTAATAGGCATCTAGATGGGCATACCCATCTAGACGGTGCGAGCACACCTAACCTATCTCATGACCCTAGTAGATAATACAAAGGAAACTCACCATACAGTCTCTAAACTAGAAAATACATCAAAACACAAAAGCAAGAGAAAAGCTAACTAAGCAATAAGGGCGGTGTAGCTAAGCCGACTCATGCACTTGGTTCTTCTTCTTCCTCCTTGTCTTCTTCTTGACTTGGATGAAGTCCGTCTCGTAGGAAAAATCTGCAGGCAAATCAAGGGTGTCTTCATCCACTCGGTCCTCATAGGGCTGCTTGCTAGAAGATGCCCCGTCGCGTCGATTGGTGCCCTTGCTAAGTGGCTGACTATTGGGTTGCCTATTTTTAGCTTGGCGGTGTGCAATGTCATTGCCAATGCTTTGAGTTTCACCTCTCGATCAACTTGCCCCTTTTCAGAACCCTTTCCAGGCGTGGGCACTAGTGTATCACGGTCGGTAGTCCCCTCAGTGTCCTTTGCCTTTCCTTTGGGTTTTGGCAACAAGGTCACGCTGAATACCGGCTTCCAAGGCTGCCATGCCAGCAGCGAACCCCGTCGGTTTTCCCTTAGGAGCAGCAGCGTTGGCACTCGCTGGTTTGCTCACATGCGCTGGCTTTGGAGCAGGTGTCATGGTCGGGCATCGGGTCGTGGAGTGGCCTAAAAGCTTACAAGTAGTGCAAAGTTGAGGCTTGAAATCATACTCAATCGGTTGCTCCCTGATTTTGTCTCCAGGGAGCTGTATCTTCACCGATGTGGGCAGCGTGGCGGCAGCGTCAACCTCCACAAGGACTCGAGCAAAAGATACACTTTCCTTTTGACGCGTGAGCATGTCCGTTGCAATCGGTGTCCCTACTTTTGAGACAATCCTGCTCAAAATTTCCTCGTTTCCAACAGTCGAGTGGGAGGCCCAGGCAGCCTTATCCACACCGGGATGTATCGAAACACATTCTTATCAAACTCAAAACATTGGGGCATATTTTTCAGAATGAGAGTTTGCCCAAAAACTGAATAAGGCCCACGAAGCAAGACTTGCTCACGATGTTCATCTTTTTCGAATTTGAACACAATCCAACCGGAATTATGGACAAAGAACTTAAAAGGGACTTTCCAAGAGTTGCAAAGCATCGTGAGATCTTGCTTACCTAGGAACTTCGATGCAAAATGACCCGCCAAGCAAAAACCTCATGCTTTTTCAACGTCATCCAGCATGTTGGCATCGATTTTCAATATGTCACCGTCGTCTGGAAGGAGGCGTAGCTTCATTCCATTTGAAATGGCTCGATTTTCAACCATGGAAGCCCATGATTTTTCCTGTGATGCTTTCGGAGCAGTTGTGTCGGATTTCATGCCTTTGGGCTCGCCTGAATAGGCAGGCATGTGCGCAGAAGCTGGCGCAGGCGCGGGTACGTGCACAGGGGCAGGCGCACGCATAGGCGCAGGCGCAGTCACGCGTGCAGGTGCAGGCGCTCGCACAGGCGCAGGCTCGCGCGTAGGCACATCGTGTGCGTCGGAGGGTTGCTTTGAAAACGGAGTGGGCTTCAAGTCGCCGTCCAACTCCTCAGTGTTTCCCTTATCAGACCCTTCATCAGAACCATCTTCCTCATCACTATCAGCATCCTCTTGCACATCAATCTCATTGTTCGAGATTTTCGATGGTGTTGCAGCAGGTTTTGGCTTTTGTGCCGCTGAGCACGTGGACTTATGGGTGTTCGGGTCACCCTCGCTTGACTCATCCATCGATTCCCCACTGCTGTTATCATCCTCGGACGAGGTCTCGGCAGTTTCACAAATTTCTGCAGCTGTTATGGTTTTCCCTTGGTCTTGGCCTTTGGGACTTAAATTTGATGGAAGAAGTGGGGGGAAATCCTCCTAGCGCATGGCAGCAACTTCTTCAGGAGTGACTTCGAAACAGTAGCGCAAACCATAGTTCTGGTTTCGCCTGCCTCTTGATCCTCGCCCTCGTCCCGATCTACGTCCACCCCGTCCAGAATTATTCCTGGGCATTCTCTCTTTTTCTATTTTTTTTTTCCTTTTTTCCTTTTTTCCTTTTCTTCTTTTTTTTCCTTTTTTCTTTCCTTGGGCGGTACGGTAAATAGACCAAATCAAGGGGGTATTTCGCAATAACAAACATGAAGGTTTGAGGAAATGAAAATATGAAGACAAGAATTAAAAGGTGGGCCTAGAAACTCAAACCTTCAAGAAGTCTTCATGCAATGTTCAAACATTCATGCAAATCTTCAAACAAATCTTCAAGTGATTTTCAAATCTTCAGACAATTGAAGAGGAGAAATTCGAAGGTGGGCCCCGAAATTCAAAACATCAAGCGAGAAAACAAGAGGATTCAAGCAATCTTCGAAGAAATTTAAAATCCTCATGCTAAACTCACTCACAAATCTTCAAATCTTCGAAGAAATCTTCAACACTTCAAAAAAAACTTCAAAACTTCAAAGAAATCTTCAAAGAATTTTATTTATTTATTTTTTTTTTGGTTAAGCCTGCAGCCCACCTTTTTTCACGGTAGTGCTTTTTCACGTTCAGTCCCTTTCTTCTTATTTTTTCTTCTCTAGAGAGAACACGATTTGATTTTTTCTTTTTATTTATTAAAAGCTCATCTTTTTCCTTCTTATTTTATCTCCAGTGTAAATTTCATTTTCTTTGTTTCTCCTGAATTTGTCTTCAATAGTTAACTTAATCAGATCTCGCATATCTCAAATTGTGGCGCTTATAATTTTTTCCTTCTCTTAGAAAATGTCAACTTCCGCTATATTAATCTCATCCTTTATGAAAGTTATGCTGTAAAATTACAAAAAATAATTGGTAAGTGTTTTTTGAATTCTTTTCTTTTGTATTCTTTTTTTTTTTTCCAATTCGATTTCATTAATTTTAAAGTCGCACGATTTTTTTTAATTATTCATCAGATCTGGATTTTTTGTTATATTTCAGGTCTGGAAGTATTCGAATACTTTTTTACACTGTTTAATCAAAATATGAAAAAAATTTGTTATAATTAACACGAGTGAAAGTATTCGAATATTTCATATCTAGATTTTTTGTTGTCTTTAAGTTCTGGAAACATATGATTTCGGCCGATCGGAGCAAAATATGATTTTTTTTGTTTGTTTGTTTTTTTGGGTGTTCAGTTCTCGATTCATATCGACATGAACGGAGCATTTTTTTTTTAGGGGTATAGATATGAATTTGACAATTAATACTTTTTGTTTATTATTTCAGTTCTAGAATTCTTCCAATTAGGAATTAAAAGGCTGTTGCATGTTTTTTTATGAGTTTCTGAAATTTTTTGGAGATCTGATCAAAATGAGATTTATTTTTTTTGGGTGTTCAGTTATAGATTCTTTTTTTTTTTTTTTTTTTGTTTTGGGTGTTCAGTTATTGCGAAATTGTGTTAATATTGAATGTGTACTAATTGGATCTAGTAGCTTTGGTTATTGACCACACAAGCTATGCAGTTTCAGAGACAGAAGGGGATCATACCTTGATCGCCAGTGATGATTTCATTCAATCTGAGGTCATTTTGGGCAGCAAGAAAATAGAGGTAATATTTCTTTGTAGTCCTCTGAATTACCTGGTCAGCTGCTGCAGTAGCTTTTACTGGCATGACATCCCCATAGCCTCAAATGACATTCATCAAATATTAGTCACTCCAAATCATTTCCATTTTTTAATAGCTATCCTCACATATTGAAATGCTTTGATTTTGTTGGCCTGGCGCGTTTTTTAATTTTCAGCATTAATTGTTCTTTCATTCAGCAAAATCATGTTAAAAAACAATAGTTATATTTTTCATTTGGCAACAAAATATATTTGTTGGAGTCAAACTCATTTTTTTATGGTTTCGCTCACCCAGCCTATATCTGCACTCGATACTCCGCCGGCTTGCAGGGATAACGACGGCGACAATAATAATATTGAAAACAGAGATTACAATGCAAAATCATATGCAAGGTTAGTTAATTAATTGTTGTTCTTTTCGATTGTAGATGTTTTCTCATGTTAACGTAGCCGGAAAGAAGAACTACTTGATGAACAATAAACATTTTATTTATTTTTATGATTTTCTTTTTTATTTCTTGGTTAGATATATAAATCTGAAAAAACTTGTGTTAAAAGAAATTTGAGGGATGTAATTGTAAAATATATAATGGCGTCAGCAGCTTCTATTATCCCCACGAACGGCAGGTGCAAATTGTACTGTGGGTGTGACCTCGAGGTTGTTTTCTGTAATTTTCAAAGGGTTTTTTTTTTGTTTGTTGTAATGATTTGGCAAAACATACCTCAAGGGTTGTTTTGTTATTTGTCTCCAAAAAAGTGGAATTTCTATTTATCTGATGAGGACTTTTCCCTTTCTGTTTCGTTCAGAGATGTGCGATTGATGATGACCGTCCTCCAATTAGCAAGGATGCGTACGAAGAATCAATCCCGAGACATCAATCACGTCTCAATCAACCGGAGAACACTAGTGCGGTTTGATAAGGATGTTGTTCTGAGTAAAACAGAAGATAAGCCGGTATAAAAACTTGGCTAAATGCATGTCATGCAAATGGAGCGACGGGGGCTGGGCCGAGGATCAGTTGTGTAAAGGAGTACCCAGCAGAATTACAATTCTGAGCACTTGAACAAGTTAACCTTTCGCCTCGGCTGGCTAATGGGCCTATTACCAACTACGGGTCCGATCCCATCACCTCGGCCGAGTCCAAAGGTTCGATTGTCTTCTAGAGTTGCGTACATGGGACTGCCCAGTCCAAGGACACCTATTCCGGCGGCTAACTGATTATCAGCAGAGTGAGATTTTCATAATCAGAGCTCATCCTGGATTAAGGCTATACCATCAGTAGAGGCACCTCATGAGAGGAACTAACTAAAATGGTTCTTCTTTTATTCAATTATGTTAAAGGCTCATTTGCATGCCAAGTCTTTTTTTTCCTCCCCTGTTTTTGTCTCCTATTAACAATTGGAAGTTAGATTAATAATTATTTTTTATCTTTTGGGGTGCATATTTTTATGGTGAAAGGATTTGGTGAATATGTAACTTTTCACTTCCACATTAGCGCAGAAATAATTGGTGGAAATTAATTAACTTAAAAAAAAAAAAGAAAATCAATTATCCCTTTTAATAACCAAACTTCTATTGGCATTACACTCCTAATTATATTGGGCAAAAATTTTATCGAACTAACGAATTATCTCTCTGGACAGAATTGTATACCAATCTGTCGTAGTACAAAAATAAATACAATATCGGGTCAAATTTTACATTGATTTTCATTTATATCCAAATCGTGATAGTGAATGAGAACTGTGTTGTATTATGATCGATGCACTGTTATTTTAAAGCATTTAAAATGATGTTTATGTATTTTTAGTCATCTATAATGCTATTTATATATTCACTTGATTACATTTAATTGAATGATAAATGGAAGTACATCTAACTTTATATAACATAGATCCTAAATTATTGAAATCATAAAGCAGATTGGGCAAGAGAAAAGCATATTCAATGATGAAATCCAAATTAAGTTAGGATTATTGAAACCATTGTTCTGAATCAAGAATTCATCATATCTTTCAGTTATTTCATTGCTTCATTTGTTGGCAGTCACTGTATCTAGAACTTATTTTTGTCTATCACGATATTGTTAACCGTAAGTTAATATTAATGCTAACTATTTAGGTGGATTTATCAATAAGTATTAATATAAAGTACCTTTGTCTACTTAGATCTCACAATTTCTTTTTCTATTGACTATATTTTTAATCAATTTATTAAAATATTCTACATATATCCAACTCACTTTCTCACCTCTCTCCACAAACTCGCACTTTCTCCAAATTTAATTTAATACCCCTCTCCATCACCATGAAGAGACGTAAATGGTTCAAGATTATTTATTTCAATGTAAAATATTAAATAAAATAGTAAATGTGGTATACAATGAGTTTTTCTCAAAGTTTAAAGTGAATAATAATTTAACTTTTGAACTCTATAAATTATTTCTTGGTATCTGCATATTAATAATATCGTGTATAAAGTAGGTTTTCGAAATTTAAAGTAAACATTATTTTTTCACTTTGTATTTAAAATCTACTTTTTAACCTGATTTCAAAATAAATATTATATTTTTTTGATTTTCTTATTGATGCCCGCGTAATCGCGGGTGTTTACACTAGTGTGTGTGTGTATATATATATATATATATAAGGGTGGGTTCACATGGGAACTAATCCCTTTGTGAAAATTAGAAACTTGTTAAATTACATAGTATGTGATGTTATTTATGAATCATGTATATGCTAATAAGATAATAGTAAAAATCAAGGGAACATAAAAATATCAATGTGAAAATATAAATTAGCATCACACATAATGTAATATAGCGGTTCCTAAAGTTGTCAGACAGGAATTTTGTTCTCACATGATCCTAATCCTATATATATACACACATATATATATATATATATATATATATATATATATATATATAATTCTATTGAATATAAATTTTGTAATTATTAAATAAGGATATATCAATAATCTTCTTATATGTTTATCATTCAAATATATTTTTTAATTAATCTTTGTAAAAGTCAACATTGGACTATAGAAATAGAATGTAGGAGTATTATATTTAATCCATCATATAAAAAATAAAAGATATATCATATAACATTTGAAAATATATCATGATACACTATGCTAGGTAATTCGGGAATTATAAAAAAAAATCGAGAGTTTCAAATGGATTTCAATTCCTCTTAGTAATACCGGGGGAAAATCATGTCCCTCTGTATTTTTGAAGTTAAATAATGGGATAATCTATCAATCAATATATTTTGTGATTGCATTTAATTTCTTTTAAATAGAAGTATTTAATATACAATGCATATTTGTTTAATTACAATAACAATTTTTGCAAACTTATTTCTTATTTTAGCTTTTTATTGTCAAAATATATTAATATCTTAATTCAATATGTATAATTTCATTTCATATAATATAATTGCAATACACTTTTAAATATTAATACACAATTATAATATAATTATTATAAATATAATTTAAAACTTTAGGTGATATATGTAATAAATATAATACAAACAGAATTACGTACATGTATTACGCGTGGTTTAATGGTTAAACCACCACACGCTTTGAGTTCAAAGGTTCAATTACCCTTGACAACATGTTGGTGGAATATTTTGGGGGATTAAGATAGTCATGGTTGCAGGCTTGGCGGCTGGGTTCGGTATTATTAAAAAAATAATTAAATTGATTTATCGAGGGAATATTAATTCCTTGGTAAAATTTAAAAAAAAATAATAATAAAAACCCCCTCATTAATTTACTGAGTAATTTTACCGAGAGATTTTTCCCCACGATATTTTTCTCAGTAAATCGAATATCGGGGGAACTTTGGCCATTGCCGAGGGTACAATTTGCTATTTTCTATAGTGGATCTCGGAATTATCAACTAAATATGAGTATAAATAGGTAAAGATGTATCACATTTTTCTCTCATCTTTTACCTCAGATCTTGTCATATTCATTATCTCTAAGGGAAGCATAGGAGAGAGTTCACGGGAGAACTCTCAAGTGGTTCTTTTCCAACCTATCTTAGGTGTAGGTCTCCCCATTTAGGTGTGTATTGTGGCGTAGCAAGGCGCTCCATTGTTCAGGGCAGGCCAATTAGGGTCGTTTGTAAGATATCTAAGTTAAGGCGTGAGTTCAAAAATGGGGGAGATGGACGAAATTCAATGAAATTTGGCAGAGGATCTAAATGATACACTAAGTTTGGTCACACCAACGGTAACCCTTGGAGGGGCAGAAACGTCCCAGGTAGCGCTCTGAGAGGGAGATGAACCAAAGCCCCCTTATACGGTGATGCCAAACCCAAACCTCCCAGAGAAAGTGAGAGATTGTTTGGAAATTCATTTTTACAGCAAATATCAAGCCTAATCGGCAAGGCGATGGTGGAGGCTGTGGACATAAAAGGAGCAGAAATATCACAGCCGAAAGCTAGGGAAGAGGAAGCACCACTGGGTAGAGAGGCTAGCAAAACTCCTCAAAATATGACAAAGGCACCATCACGGGAGGAGGAGAGTACTTTCATATTGGAAAGTGACAATTTAAGTAATTAAGGCCATTCTGGATCTTACTGAACAGATGCAAAACTTGCAAAAAGAGGTTAGGGAAGTTAAGCAGAAGATGGCTAGTAACACTTCAGGACAGGTGCACTTCAGGACAGGCGCGCTGAAGCACACCGCTCACTAAAAATATCGTGGTGGATGATCTTCCATCTTCGTATCATTCTTTGGCTTTTGAGCACAATGGAAGTATCAATCCATAGGATCACCGGTGTCGTCTTGAGAACACAGTAGTCTTGCACAAGTTTTTCAGATGCGTTATGTGTAGAGTCTTTTTTACCACCTTTACCAAATTAGCTCAACTGTAGGTTTTCTAGTTACCACGTGGCTCGATTATTATCTTTGAGGAGTTCATCTCGGAATCTCTACACCAGTTTACTATCTGTTTAAAGTACCAAAAGGTCCCCATAGAGCTGTTTAGCATGAAGCAAAAGGAAGTTGAAGGCTTGTGTGGGTATGTAAAGCGCTTCAATGATGTTAAGTTAGAGGTGTCACCCGTCTTCGAGGAGCTCTTGACCAATGATTTGGCTCATGGGCTGAAGAGAGGTGAGTTCTTCCAAACATTGGTAGTCAAACTAGCACGCACGTTTGGAGAGCTGCTAGAACAGGCAAAAAGTATATAGTTAAAAGAAGCCTTAAAGTTGAAAGATGATGGATACAGGCGAATGGAACGATCTGATCGGGAAGATAAAATTCCGAAACCTAGGAACAGACTGGTAAGAGGAACACGCGAGGTTGAACAGATGGATGGTACCTAAGTAACTGAATATGGAGTGTAGCTAATTTAAGAGCATATTACATTTATCTCCAGGAAACTTATCTATGTTTTCTTTGAGTTGTTATGAGTAGTGTATGAAGAAACACCTGAAGGAAACAATATTAATTATTAAAATTTATATTTATATGTTCTACCAATGGTGGAGGCCTTAGTCTTGGAAGCTTAATCCGACTGGTCAGCTCAAGATATTTTCACAAAGGTGGATGCCTTTAGTCTTTGAAACTTGACTCGATTGGTTATCTCAAGGTGGATGCCTTTGGTCTTTGAAGCTTGAACCGATTTCCAGATCAAGACATTTCACAAAAGCGGATGCCTTAGTCTTAGAAGCTTGACCCAATTTTGTCAGCTCAAGATATTTTCACAAAGACAGATGCCACGGTTTTGGAAGTTTAACCCAATTGGTTAGCTCAAGACATTTTTACAAAGGGGGACGTCTTAATCTTAGAAGCTTGACCCGATTGGTCATCTCAAGATATTTTCACAAAAACGAATGTCTTAATCTTTGAAGCTTGAATTAATTGGTCAGCTCAAGATATTTTCAAAGAAATGGATGCCTTAATCTTTGAAGCTTGACCATATTAATAAGCTCAAAACATCTTTTTAAAGATAAATGCCTTAGATCTTGACCTGATTGGTTAGTTCAAGACATTCTTATAATGGCGAACACTAGAAAACCTTAAGGCCTAAGCCAATTGGTCAGCTTAGGTTATTTGAAGACAAATGTCTAAGCTATTAATCTCGACTCGATTGGTCGGCTTAAGTTATTCGAATGTAAATGCCTCAACTATTAAGCTCGACATGATTAGTTAGCTTAGGTTACTTGAAGGCAGATGTCGTAGCTATCAAACCCGATACGATTCGGTTTAAGTTATTTAAAGGTGGATGCCTCAACTATTAAGCTCGACCAGACTAGTCTACTTAAGTTATTTAAAGGCAGATGCCTTAGCTATTAAGCCCGACCTGATTGGTCGGGTTAAGTTATTCAAAGCAGATGTCTCAACTATAATGATCGACCCAACTGGTCAACTTACATTATTCAAAGGCGGATGCCTCACCTATTTTTTTTAACTCGATCGTGCTGCTTAAATTATTTGAAGGTGGATGTTTGAGATGCTATGCTCAACTCAATGGAATAGTGAAATAAAAAAAGTTGAAACCCCTCTAAATATGGTGATTTGAAAAGAACCCCGATCCTCCATAGTAGGGGGAAGTGGCTGATCGTGTCTAAAAGAAAGTTGAGCCGAACTTCTCTAGAAAATAAGGAAATGAGCAGAGCTATCCTAAAGGATATGATTTGGCCTAAAATATATCTGAGCCAATCTTACTATTCGAAAGCGGACGACCCGACCTAACCGAGTTACCATAAAGAAGGTAGTGGAGGGTGACACTTTCAGGTCATAACACTTTCGAAAAGAGAAGAGTTGATCTGAAAAGGCAGAGCAAGGCTGGACAAGAAAAAGGGGCTTTACAAAAGTCTAAGAGAAAATTAAGGGAAGAGTCGAGCTGAAAGGCAGAGCGGCTAAACAGAAAAAGGGGCCTTTCAAAAGCCTGAGAGAAAATTAAGGGAAGAGACGAGATGAAAAAGCATACCAAATCCGAACAGAAAATGGGCCTTACAAAAGCCTAAAAGAAAATTAAGGGGAGAGCCTAAGTTGAAAGGTAAAACAAATAGTAAATTACCTTTTAGTCGTGGCAAAGCTGAATTCATAAGAACTGAGCTGAATAGATGGGCTTTCAAATAACCAAAACAAGATAGGAGGGGAATTGATCTAAAAGGGTATGACAGATTGTGTGAAAGAAGAGAGGAAAAGTTGTTCCCGTAAAGGATGATATCCGAGTTAAATTGATGTCTCAGCTCAGTACAAAAAGGGTTGAAAACATTTATAACGCTTTAGAAATAGCCTAGCGGCTATAACGGTTCTGGACTCCAGGATCTCAGAAATCCTAACTAAATAACAGTATAAATAACCCATTTAAGTAGGTACAGAGGTATCACACATTTTCCTCTCATCTTTTAACTTACATCTTTTCAGATTCTTTATCTCTAAAGTAACTGGCATAAGTATCAGAGAGGGTTCACCGGAAAACTCTTCGGTGGTCCTTTTCTAACCTATTTTGGGTGTAGGTCTCCCCATTCAGGTGTATTATGGCAGAGCAAGAAGGTCCCATTTTCAGGGCAGACCACTTTACACATATTTAAGTTTTTTGTTTTTTGTTACTATGTTTTTTATTTTATTTTTTTTGTTGAATGTTCATTGTTTGAGATTTCTTAATTTATGGTGAGAGACTTGTTCTTTTTTAATTGTATAGTTAACTTATTTCACTGATTGCATTGTAGAGTTTTAGGAATATAAACAATAAATATGGTCGTGATACTTTTTGTGTTTTCTCGATTTATTTCGAAAGATTTTCGTTTATCTTAATGTGGATAGATCATGTGAGAAGAGTTGTAACTAGTTAATTATTGCATAAAACTAGAGTTCTCCTCATCTTTGTTTAAGTATAATTCTCTTGAAAATAAATTTAATTGTTTTTAGAATACTATTTTTTTCTGATTTTTTTTCACGAAGTTGCGATGAGTCATGTATTAAAAATGGCATTTTTTGTAACTGATTTCTTTCGGTAAGAGAGAACAAGCTATTGAGGTTTGTGTCCACATTTGTCTAGTGTTAATATTAAATCTCCAGAGTCGATTAATTTTTTTCCTTAGACCATTAGTGTGTTTTAATCTTCACGATTGACTGGTGCGGAGCATTCGTATTGACTGGTGCGAAGCATTCGTATGCGAAATGACATGTTAAGGCATTGAAAGGCAGGTAAATATAAAAAACACCTCTTATACTGACGAACTTTATCATTAACATATTTTAAAATATTGTTGGTATATTGTGGTACATTCAACATATCCAATTTTAAAATATTGCTGGGATATTATGGTACAATCAACATATCCGCATTCCATTGAACATATCACCGGTGGTTAATATAACTAGTGCTTACCCGTGCGATAAACGGAGCAAATTGAAATGGATGGTGTAATTCATTCAATATAAGTGTAATATTATTAATTTATTAATATAGTATAATAACTTAAAATACTCGAGTCACGATTATTGTTCAATATAAGCAAATTTAAATTAAACGGAGTGGATATACGCACCCCACTAAAACATCAAACTCCATATTTATATATTATGAAACAACATTTTGTAAACTACATTATAAGTCTAATTACAATTTAACTTGTTATCATCATATGCTAATAATTGCAAGCTCTCCCTTTAGTTAGTCGCGAACAATCATATTACTCACGTTATTACAAATCACTGCGTGCATTCCCTTGTTTAGTCTTTGTATTCAAAGACAAAGAGAAGATCTTACAAAAAATTTTAGCCTTTTCTAATTATCGGTACTTATATATTTGTCCTTGTTTAGTCTTTGTATTCAAAGACAAAGAGAAGATCTTACAAAAAATTTTAGCCTTTTCTAATTATCGGTACTTATATACTTGTTTGTCAACAGGTACCCCAAAGTTTTACCAATACTCATAATTTAATCACATCAATTTGTTTGTGTACAACTGAGTAATCTAGTTGTATTTTAGTCGCAATTCGTTGTATTTTTTATTTTAGAAATAATTTATATCAATATAATTATACAATTACCAAATCAACTTTTAACCAAAAAAAATATAATACTTGTAATATAATTTAAAAAATATTATAAAATCAACTAAAATAAATACAAAAACTTGTATTTAAATTATAAATATATATTAATTAAATTAAAATTAAAAAAAGTTACAAAAATCATATATATTATAAAATAATTCAAAATAAATCCTAGAATATTTTAAAATTGGATTAAGTTATTATGACTTCTAAATAGTTATTTAATAATAAGAAAAATATAGAAATATTATAAATTAATAAAATAAATCACAAAAAATATGAAATAAGATGAATATAAATAAGAAATATATTTTATATATAAATATTTGTCAAATAATTTAAAAGTACAAAAATATGAATCTATAGTATAAAATATATCTTATTTCACAATGATTTTATAGAATAAATTAAAAATAATCTAAATTTTGAATAATCATTTACTGGAAACTAAAAGTAACAAAAACACACTTAGAATTCTATAAATAATAAAATAAATCAGAGAAAGTTATGAATTCAGTTAAATAAATACGACACATGTGTTTTAATTCCAAATGACTCTGAATAATTTCTAAAATAAAATAAAATAAAAAATAGAAATATTACAATATAATATAATATAATAAATATGATAATATTTTGAAATCAGATAAAAATATAATAAGTTTATAATTAATTTCTAAATATTTATTTTAAAGACATTAAAAGAGTAAATTGGCGATAGTTATGAAGTAAATTAAATAAATATATAAAAATTATTTTTGAATAGTTTTTTTATTTATTAAAAGTTGATAAAAAATAATAACAAATATCAAGAAGTTATAAATAAAATAAATCTTAAAATATCTTAAAACATAAAGTAATATAATTAATTAAGTTATAAGATAAAAAATTCCAAAATCTAGAAACTAAAAAACATATAAATATTATAACAATAAATAAAACACTACAAAAATGAAAAAATAAATACCAAATAAATGAGGCATAGTATTACAAATTTAATTAAGGGCCTTTGTATTCTATTTTATTATAAATAATATATTTGAAATCAGCCCGTTAATTGTTCTGGATAGCCACTGAGTAATCGAGTTAAACATCAAGTCATCGAGTCAATTGATGAACCCGATAAATAAATTAAAATTATAAATATATATATATATATATATGAAAGTCATAGTAATTAGTCATAGTAATTAGTCACAAACTATTAATATACAAATAATCATAAACAATTATTTAGTTAAGGATTTTAAAATAATGTATTGAGTTCTTTATATTATGCGATTATATAATTATTATTTTTTTCATTCTACCCACGTAAAATTTTGATTTTAGATTTTAATCAAATAATTGTATAAAGTTATTTACCATTCATTTATGTTCATAATATAATTTTTAATTTTATTAGAAAAAATGAAAAAAAGAAAAGAAAGAAAGTGTCATTGTCAAGTTTGTGACACGTTTTGGGTCAAATATTGGGTTATCTGGATTTTAGCCGAATTACGTATAGAAAATTTAAAGATATGACTCTATTAGGTCTGTCCTCGTATCGTCTGTTCTGGTCAAGAAATAAAATTATGAAAGAAAAGACAAGTTTTTGTTACCGATTAATTATATATATATATATATATATATATATATATATATATATATATATATATATATATAAGTGTTCGTTGCATCAAGTTTTTGGTTGTACTTATAAGATCTTTTTTTAAACAAACTTATTAAATGATTTTTTAAATCAAATTATAAATTTTTTTGTTTTTTATTCATATTTTTTAAATTTATTTATATTATTTTATATTTCTTGTAATTTGTGATTTATTTTATATTTATACTAAGTTAATAATTTTCTGTACTTTAATGGTAAATCGTTTTGTAGCTATGAATTCATGTTAAGTTTATAATATTAGCAAATTCTGGGGTTTTCTTTCCATTTTTTGTATTTATAAATAAATATTTGTAATTTAATTAAATTTCTAATATTTTATTTATATGAAAAACAAATGTATTTTATATCATTTGACAAATTTATTATTTTCCCAGTTTTGCAGGTTTATAAACTAAATATTTAGATTTATTAATAGATTATACATTTTATTTTTATATTATATTTTTAGATTTCTTATATATATATATATATATATAATATATATATATATATATATATTATTATTTTGTAATTGATACTATTATTTTCCAATTTTATTTTATATTTTCTCGATTTTTTTTATTTTTAGATTTATTTAATAACTTTATAGAATCTAATTATGAAGATTTTAAGTTAATTTAACTTATTTCATGATTTTTCTCTTTAATATTATTCGATTATTGAATTTTTTTTGTTTCATATTTATTAAATAAATTTAATTTAATTATAAGTGCTTATATTTTTTTCTATGTGATTTTATTAATATCTTTAATTTTATTTTACAATATTTTACAATATTTATGTTTTACATTTGCTTTTTTTGGATTTTCCAAATTTATTAACTAATTATTTATATTTATTTATCTTTTTTTTAATTTTTATATTTTATAATTTTTTAGATTTTATATATTATTTTTATTTTTCTTAGATTTTATATATAGTTATACATAATTCTTCTATATATTTAATATTTTTTTTTACATAAATCATAAGATCCATGAAAGTACTACATAAATAATTATATAAATAATAAATACAATTCCTATAAACAGTAAGTAAAAAGAGCGGGAAAAATTTGAAAATATATTTAGAAACACTAGGCTTTTTATATATATATAGATATACCATTTATTTGGTTATTGTAAATGAATCATTTTTTTATATTGTTATTAAATAAGAACACATTAAAGTTTCAGTGTGATTTGGTAATTGGAGAATTCAAATTAATAACAAAATCAAAGCTCTATTTGATAGTTGGAGAATCAATGATCTACTATAGAGTGTTCTTTACTCTGTATCGATCAAGATGATTTCAATATCGAAGACTAGTCGAGTGATGAATATAAATGAGGATTGGGTTCCAGATCCGATGAGCCATTTCCGTTGGGTGAGTGTAGAAATCTACCCATGTGACGATGACAATTTGACGTTTCGCTTCGCGCCAACTGTTCAAACATTTATATTTGCGAAGTCTAGGATTGATCTGTTGGAACTCGTAGAGACGAACACTATGCTCATGCAACGAAGGTTTTAAATTTTTTTAGATCCAACAGATCCATACTGTGAACGAATATATTTATACAATAAATAAACAAGAGAAAAGCATGAAACCCTTACAGTAAATCCAGACCCGAGTTCAACACCAAAGTATCCATGCAATTAATTCTCCGACTGCAAGATCTAACTTCAGTTTATTGCTATCATGAAGAAAGTTAGGAAATCTCATGAAATCTCAAGAACTCCCCAATCTCAAAATCAGGATTTGTTATGATGTTTTTCTAAAAAAAAACTCTCTCTAGTCAACTTATGACTTTATGCTATATTTATACTAGGTATATAAGAAAACATTAATCCTAAAAAGGGTTGGACTATCCAAGACATGGACCCAAAATAGTTTTGGCCCAAGTATCTTTATTAATATAACATAGGTAATTAAATAAATATCTAATTTAATTCAATTAAATAATTTCTATCAAATAGAAATTAACATCATAAGTTTTAATCAATTAAATATTACAATTCCAAATTGAATGTTTATTACTCTCTTGATACACTCTTAATTCATAAAAGTAATCGCATATAGTGTGATCCTATAGGACTTTATATATGACATCAATCTAATGATGATCCAAACAAAACTCCTAGACACCTTAGTTGGACGAACTCAATATATAAAGAACATTCAGTTGAACTTGGTGAATTATAACCTTTTTACAAAGATTTGGTAAAACTCCTTTCATTCTAGATCACTCGATTAACCTTAAGATTTATCCAATCACTCGATTAACCTTAAGATTTATCAAAGGGTCTATCTTAATGGCTTAATTAATTTATCTCATCTTTATTAGTCAATAACTAGACCATACTCAACTACTATATTGAATATGTCTCTTGCATTAGCCAATGACTTTAATCGACCTAATATAGATATTATGAATGAATTCTCTCAAAATTCCAATCGAGAAATGAATTTTTTCTTATCTCAACTACCACCTTCATTTACATCATGATGTACCCAACACAAGCCATATCTATCCTAAAAAATAGTGCAAAAGCATTGGTAATGGTCAAAGTACATCACTCAATAAACAAGGGGCGTATTGACCTCAAGTCAAAGGATTATCACATGTTTTATACACCGATAAGTTTATAAACATACAAAAAATAACTTATCAGTAGGATTTACCAATACTCTCTAAAGTATCCATGTGTCCATCATGAATAACTATATTCATCGACGTGAGACTAACTGCATTCTCTAAGAATGTAATGCAGACCACATGCCGACATATATTATATTATCAATATCCCAATTTTAATAGTCATTAGTCTGGTCTATTTTAAGAGTAATATTTTATCACTAACATCTCACCATATCAATGACAACATTAATTTTACGGGAACATTTATATGAATAATCACAAATAATCAAAATAATAATACAATAATTGCATTGCCATATATATATAATGATATATATAATAATTGTGATCAATTATAATATCTTTAAATTTGATTGTTTATACGACATTTATACTTTCATTTTTGGGGGATTGTTGATCATATGCCTTTAATATTGAGACTCATGTGGACTTTATTGTTTACCATCTATTGTAATTTACCGTCCTGGTTAGTTTATATATATAGTATGTAACTTGTGTGTGTGATTTATGTTGTTGGTTTCTTTTATTCATGAGATGAAGATCTTTACAGATCGAGTTCATTTCCTTGAGCTATTCCCATATAAGTAGATGTGTGAAAAAACCGAGTTCATTCAAACCAAATATCTGACAAGATTATATGAACAGTGTTATCATTCAAGATATGACAAATTAGTCCTATCTCATTCCTTGAACAAATGAGCCCTCGTAGATCTAGTGGACATTGTAATAGTTTCTTACTCATTGTGATTTCTAATTGTATGTTTATTCTAATTAATGAGATTCGTATTCATGCTAAACAAAGATAGAGAAATCTCATGTGTTGATAATTAGGATGAATAAGAGAAATTCTTTCAGAAAAGGAAAAAAAGGATGAATAAGAGTAATGAAATACAAAAACTTCAACGACCAAGTTATCCTTTCGTATGATTTATTTAATTGAAGTCATGTTTAAGTTGATCTTCTATTACTCACAAAACTGGGATTAAACCGTATATATATATTATAAAGATGTTTTTTTCCTTATCTTTTCTTTTTGCAAAAAAAATCATATAACAAAACTCAAGGGGTAAAAAATGGCAAATGAGCTTTGAACAAATCTCAAACTTCAAGCTCTAGATTTGGATAGAATAATAGTACGATTCATTAATATCAAATTGTATAAAAAGTTATCATATAAATATAATATCAAATGAAGTCCCTTTGTTTTTCAATAAAGTTATAAGTTTTCTCTTTGTTTAATCAATTAGTTGCGATTGGATATACTTTCATCCATTTCGTCAAGTTTTCAAAGGCTTATAGACTTGAGTTTCATTATGTCTCGAAGTTTTGAGTATTAAGAATTGTATAAATAATAAAAATGCTATAAAAGGAAAAGCGGAAAAGAAGAAGACATAAAAGAGACGAATAAGACGGCAGGGTTCTCTTATTCATCAAAGACTCCCTTTATATAGGGGTATTAAATACATGTTTCCATAATATATAAAGATAACAAATACCTAAATTGTCCCTCATCAGTTACTTGTTGACGAAGACACAATAATTGTGCTTTTCCTTCAACACTCCCCCTTGTGCCAAGTCAAAGGGTGAAATGTTGTTTCATTGTTGCCTCGTTAAAATCTTGCCAAGTAACAAAACCCAATGGGAAAAATAAAACTTGGTCTAAGGAAAAAGAGTACAACACACCTATGTTGAGACTCCCCATAAAGTCTACACATCTCTATGATATGTACATCTATCAAGAGAACTTTGAAAGTCTCCACTTCCTCAATTTGCTTGACTTTTGAGAATGTCAATAATTGTTTGTTGTGGAAGAGTTGTGGTGATATTACTCGTATTATCACATTTTCTTCAGTGATAGAGTTCAAGCCACTATTATCAGATATATGAATGATCATAACATTTACCATAGATACTCACGAACTACTACATGTATGATAATGATCTCTTTACATGGATCGAGTGAGTAACAAACATCAACGATACTATTTGGTGTTTCACAATAGGAAGTAAACTCAACATTTTCTATAGGGGTTACAAGTCCATCTGTAGTCCCAATTATATTTATGAATGGAAAAAATAAACTCACGTCAATGGTTTCTTTAAGGTATCAAAGTATATTTTGATTCCATTCCAGTGGCATTTCGCTTTCTTGAGTTAAATCAAGATAACAATTTTGAGAAATTAATATTTGGTCAAGTGTATTAGTAATGGTACAATAATGCGCATATTGTACATAGGTAGAGAATTTCAGCTCCCACCAGTTCTTCGTCATTCCACTGACTAAATTGATATTTCCTTATATCTTCACTTTGACCAATCATAGGAGTGTTATCATATTGCACTTATCCATATTTAATTGTCTGATCATCTTTTGGATATGTGCAAACTGTAGAATTTAATATTCCACAAACTCGGGTTTTAGTTTAAAGCCTTAACATGACCGAGTTTTCCCATGATTCATTATCTCAAATTAAGAATTTCAAATAATTAGCAATATCTCTTATTTCATCAAGAGTGGATATTATTTTCATATCATCGACATATACAACTATAATCGCAAATTTGAAACTTATTTTCTTTACAAATACGCAAGGGCATAGATTATCTTTTCCCAATCAAGTAGTCACTTAGATGGTTATAACACATCCATATGGATTGTTTCGATCCATAAACTGAGCATTTTAATTTAATTGCAAATGCACTCCGTGGCTTAGAGTCACTTGTCTTGGCAACGAAAGGCCAGCAAACACTTTCGTATATATCTTTAAATCACGATCCCCATATATATATGATGTAACCACAGGTACAAGCTGTATTCTCGGTTCTCTGGAATTATAACATCTATTATGGGAGAACACATATCCCAAAGTCAATTCCAGGGTGTTTGAAAAATTTTGTACTTCAAGTCTAGATTTTCATCTCGTGGCTTTATTTTTCTCATTGCGCTTTCTGACAAAACTTTATTTATGTCTTACAGGCTTTACACTTGGTGAGGTTAGCAATACCAAACTAAATGTTTGTCTTGTTGTCAGTGAATTTAATTCTACCTCGATTGATTCTTTATAATTGGGTCAATTTGCTCTATATTGACATTTAAATATAGCGTGGTTCGATACTATCGTGCTCTATGATTTCTTGAGCAACAGTGTATACATCATCAATCTGTGTGGAGAATCTTTCCATCAACTCATATAAACTCATAATACATTGAGATTTCTTTATTCTCTGGAATCATATTAAACATCGGAGCGTCCTCCAATAATGATTCATAGACATAAGTATAACCAGAGATAATCTCATGTGAGGAATTATCTTCATTGATGATCAATTAAAGTTGTGCCATACATGCCCTCTTATTCCTCGGGCGAGTATTGATCGAACCAAGTGACCTTCCCCTGTTCCTTTTGGGAGTCACGACCTCAACCACACCTACACTAAGTATGGTTGCAATGTCTTAATATGCGATATTGTGCCCTTTATGGGGACTTTAACCTTGCAGACACATTTGCAGCTAGTATATATATGATCTCATCACTTTAGAAATTGAGTCTTCTATACTTTGAAGATCAATTGTTCACTTTACTTTACTTTCACGTTACATTGTGAAATGCGGGGATCATAATGAGACATATTATGAAACTATTCTTGTCGTTTCATTAGAAAATACTTTCTCTTATCTCCACCTAACGATGGGAAGACTGTCTCATTAGAGTAACAAATTCACTAATTTAGCGATAAAGAGATCGTCTGTCAAAGATTTCAAATAGCGGATGATTGTTGGAGACTCATATCCAACACAAATACTTAATCGTCTTTAGAAACCCATAGAATGCGTTGTGGGGGTGCAATAGGCACATATACTACGTAATCAAATATGCGTAGATATGAATTATTAGGCTTATATCCAGTTACCAACTGGTATGCAAAATATCTGGTTAGTAGGGGTTCATAAACGAATAAGTAAGAGTTGCGTGCAATATTGTATAACCCTGTGTAGAGACAAATATATGAGTGCACATAAATATTGTATTAGTCACCATCTATATTCTTTTCGAGGGTGTCTTCTTTGAGACCTTATTATATATGCACATTAGGGTACAAGATGCATTACATCGATCTTGATTAAAATGCAATAGATATCGAATACTTTTGATGTAAACACTCTATCATTGTGAGTTGGGTGCTCTATAAGGGTGGTGAGTCCTCAATCATACTAAATGCGCTAGAAGTTTTGCAAATGCAACATTTTTATGAACAATATGTGCCGAAACATCGACCAAAACTATAAAATACTTGAATTACCCCCATTTAGAATGGTTATGTCCACATGTATCGCAAATTATCAATTATAAGAATAGAATATTATACTTTGTAGCTTTAGCATATGCAAGTCTCAATCATACAATTGAACAAGTTTTGAAAAAAGTGAGTGATGCATCTTTGAGATATGAATGTATGCAGTGCTCCTAGTACTTTAGAATGCACTATCTGTAATGTAACAACATTAGTTCGACATTATACTGTGCATCAAATTTCTATCTCATTTTGTGTTTCACTCAAAATAAAAGATGTCCATGTTAATTTCTTATAATATGGACCATCATATCACGACGGCCAAAGAATCCATGCCAGTCGTGTCAAAACTTGAATGAGTCAGTGTCCAAAAGTTCTTTGTTGGCCATATCTTAAGATTCAATAATCAAAAAGTAGTAAAGTAAAATTACTAGATTGACTCTAAAACAAGCTTTCTTCCACATAAATGAAAGGTATAGTTCCATTCTCATAATGTACTTCTTAATGATAATCATCAACATGAATATCATCAAACTTAACAAGGTTCATTTCGTTCTTGGTCCATACTGAGTTTTTATGACTTTAATCAATGTGTCACTAGGCATCAAGACTTTGTCACATATAAATACCAATTCAGTGAATAATTGTATAATCCTCGACAAATTCTCACATTCATCAGGGATATTTGAACGAAATACTTTTCATTCTAATATTTTATATTATTTGCTAGATATGTTACATTATATCTTAATAGTATACTCCTGAACCTTGTATGTGAATGTTTGGTAAGTAAACTCAATTACATTAAATACTTCAAAATAAAATACAAAATTTACCAATAAACCAAAAATAAATAAATCATGCCACATCATATAAATCTAACTCAAAATAAACTTTAAGACCAAATACAATAGTCTAATATGAATGATTGATTATACTTTCACAAGTTTTTTGTAAAGTACGAAACAAACGAATTTCATCAATCAAAATAGAGGATATCCATTGACTAAGCAATGTTATTTTGAGAACCTCCATGACTTATACCACGACTAATAAATATCACGAACTCTTACATATCTTACCTTGTGGTTCATTCTTCCCACATAGGTAGGGATCAACATGTCTCTTCCCCTTTACTTTGATGTTATTTCCACTATTCATATCGATCCTAGTTAGCCTCAAGAAACTTCTTTATCCAGAGGTCTAACATTGGTATTATGAAGAATAATGTCATGTCTCTTAATGACTTACTATCATAATTAGTATTATACAAGTGCATCAGTATGTTTGCTCAAGTGAAAAAGAAAATAGAGTGAGATCGTATCTCTCAACTATTTATTATCATTTAAAGTGACTTTCTTTATGACATATGGTAAGACATGTTTTTAGTTGTAATATATCAAAGTCATTGACCCTTTTTAGCAAGCAAATAAATTTTCTTTTCACTAAATCTTTAGGCTTGGAAGTAGTGTTTCATAAAATTCCCAAAATACTCATTTAGAGCACATCCCAAAATTTATTGAAATTTCGTAACTAAATATACTTCCAATATAAGATTTGGGGGTCAATATGAGACTCAAATTCATCAGAGAATTGACTTTAACTTAGTTTCACGATTCTTTGTCAGTCGGGGTTGGTGGATGATATTATTGTGGAATTGTAGTTCTTCTAGTTTCCACATCAAACCAATGATGGTAGTACCCAATTTCTTTTGAGTATATTAAACTGTATTTAGATTGAGTTAGTTCAGTCAATTTCTTTAGATAATGAATTTGAAGTATGTCATAATCTTTCTTTGATATCATGTGAATATACTTTATCACAAGACTTATTTATACAATTTTAAGTATGTCATAATCTTTCTTTGATATCATGTGAATATACTTTATCACAAGACTTATTTATACAATTTTATATCGTTCATGAACTTTCATTATCATGAAAATATGAAAATGTACAATCAATAATGCATACATTGAAAGTAGCTTATAAAATCAAGAGAATTATCAGCATACATGAATCTATCAATTCATCGAGAATTACCAACATATATGAATCTATCAATTCATCAAAACTCGTGATTAACTAAACATATTGGAAAAATTATGATCAATCTCTCATATAATCATGTAAATAACTTTATTTACGATTTCTAAATAAGAGATCATCTAAAAGCATAAGTAATAATATATTACAAAATTTCATGTTTGTTAATATTGTACATAACATCACATGCATATAATCATAGATAACACACACACACACACACACACACACACACACACACACATATATATATATATATATATATATATATATATATATATATATATATATAAGGAAAGACACGATTCTTTCCTAATTTTGTTTTGCAATAGGTTTGTCTTTCTGATGACATAGACCTTTAAACCCGATCTCCACTGTTCTGATTTAACAAATATATCTCGTGAATATTATATCAAAAATCCAGCTTCATCCAATGGGTATATTGTGCGTAATTTAATTTCGAAAATAAGTTGGGCAGACAGTTTCGGGAAACAGGATCAGCTCTGCTCAAAATTTATTATCAAATTCTTCAGACCTCTTTTTCAAATCTCCATCGTCCAGATTGAACTTGTATATGTTTGGAATAATATATCCAAATTTTGAATTGATCCAACAGTTCGATTATGAGAAATCTTGTTTTAAAAAACGCTGCACATAAGATTTCGAAAACAAAATCTGCTTTGTTCG
Organism: Phtheirospermum japonicum; assembly: GCA_014905375.1. Taxonomy (NCBI): domain Eukaryota; kingdom Viridiplantae; phylum Streptophyta; class Magnoliopsida; order Lamiales; family Orobanchaceae; genus Phtheirospermum; species Phtheirospermum japonicum. The sequence continues at coordinate 2,575,792 of BMAC01000025.1, read as the reverse complement.
AAATTATATATATATTTCCTCGTATCTCCGAATCCGATCTCCACCATTCAGAGAATAATTCAAAAGGTCTTTAAGGTTATGTAAAAATTGTAACGCGATCCGACGGTTGAAACGTGAGAAAATAATTTTTCAAATTTACACCGCTGTTAGAATCTTGACCTACGGAAATTGTGTATAGGGTATGAAGGCTTATTTGTCGATCACTCTCATAGGGTAGAGTTTCATACTGATAAAGTATAAAAGGAAAAACATAAAAGAAGAATGTCATAAAGACGAATAAGGGTATTAAATACATGTTTCCATAATATATAAAGATAAGAAATACCTAATTTTTCCCTCATCAGTTACTTATTGACGAAAGCACACTAATTGTTTTCTTCCTTCAATAAATTCTTGTTTGTTTTAGAATTTAGAATTATTTTATTTTTTTACCGTAGATGTTAAATCATATTTAAAAATTAGATGAAAACTTGAGTCTCGTATTGAAGACTTTAGAAAAAATATCCTCATATTTAAAAATTAGATGAAAACTTGAGTCTCGTATTGAAAACTTTAGAACAAATATCCTCTTCAGAACTCGCACGGTCTCTTACTCAAGTTGACCACGTATCACCAAGTCAATTGCTCATACGAATAAGATAACCAAAAAAAAAATCAAAAAAGAAAACAAAACAAAAACATACATATGTTATTTTCTCTTAAACATTAAAAACAAGTAAGATAGTCATTTGTAGAAATGCCACATAATATCCCCATAGTAAAATAATCTGACTATGGCGTATTTTAAAGTAGATTTATAGTTTAGAAGTGTTTTGATCACATTCCAACTAATTAACTTCATATATATTTTGTTAAGATTGCGCGTTACTCGTTTTATATAAATTTATAGCGAATTCTAGAGATTCTCGAGTAATGAGAAGCACACTTGACTTTAGATTTCATCCGTGTGATCACACGAGTGCACGTGAAAAAGAACAATCGTAGACGCATAAAGATGAGATGTGAAATTCAAAAGTAAAGAGATCACATAATTGATAACTTTCGCGTAAAGTACATTTGTAGCAATTTTCATATTTCAATCATACTTTCTTATACAACGTGTAGTTTAGGTGATTCAAGGGGTTATAAAAACATATTTAAAATTCTTAAGAACACACCAAAGGGTAATTTGACTGTCTTGAGGGAATAAATGTGCACACCGTGATGCACGGACGGATATGGTGTCCACGTGTGCCAATATGTGCGGAAAGGCGGATTTTTGGTAGAGAATTACGTACAACAGACGCATGGACAAGACATTCCGTCCGTGCATTCTTGTCTATGCACATCTGGAAATCATGATTTTTTTTAAATGTAGGCTTTGTCTTCGCCAACAAATAAACGAAGCATACAAAAGGTCAATGGGCATCCCAAACATCAATTAATCAGGTTTTTGTGACCTAGAATCATAGAAAATAGATATTTCGAAAGACCAAGCAAGTAAAAGAGGAGAATCGACGAGAAACGAGTCTAAATTAGACCGCAAGACTCGTTTTATATCTTATTTTCCCATCGTTTTCTTATATGTTTCCCTAGTTTGAACGTGTTGGATTTGATTTTACAATTCATTATTCCATCACCATGTCCGGCTAAATCCTTTCATTCTAGGACATGGGGATGGATTGATGTCTCTGTTTTCATGATAATATATAATGATTAAATTTTATATTTCAAAGTCTATTCAAACATGTATAACATATATTGTCTTTGTTGGAATATTGTGAAGAAAATTATGTAATTTTCTTTGACCTTCTTATCTAATATGGTAGTTAGATAAAATGATAAACTAAGAATAATATTGAGTATAAGAGTTGGTTGAATTTTGTAATTAAAGTTAATTACAAATGGAAAATTCAACCGTGTAACTCCTACACTAATGGAGAGATAAATGGTTTTGTTGATACTCTCAATTCAATTGTCTTGAATTTGTGTAACTTCCATGGCCATTAATAGTCTTAATTTTCAAGTATTAAAGGTCAAATATTAGATTATAAGTTGAAGTTAAGAATACAACAATCAAACACACTTCGTCACATTTTGCATAAGAATAAACAATGCATATTAATCAAAAGTTACTTGGCCTCTTGCATTTTTTGTGATAAAGTTTAGGCATGATTATCAGTTCGATGGAGACGAAAGGTAATCCGGTTCACCGGTGTTATCTTGGGAAACAGATGGCCGGAATAGGGGACGAATCTGTTTTAATAAAAATGTGTTGAACACGTGATTTGAGTTTTATATATGTGTTCCGATTTTGATTTTTTACATTGTAAAAAAGATTGACGATTTGTATTAGAAGATATCTTTATTCGATTATTATTATTATTTTGTGAAATTTTTTTTCCCTACAATCTTAAAAGATTCATGAAAATTTTTGGTTGAATTAAAATGTTGATTTCTATATCGCAATTCATAAATTTACGGTTAATATCTATGCTTTCACTTTGAGAAATCAGGTTTGATTATTATATATACTGATATATATTTTAATCTTTTGCGAAAGATTGGTTTGATTTGCCCGAATAAGGATTTTTTGGAATATACCCGAGCAATTGAAGGAAATCAACAACAACAAAAATAAAAATTTTGATTCGTAATTACTACTCCTTCAATTCAAAGTTCCAATCACCAAAAATCACAAACTTATGGATTGACACCATGAAATCAAATAATTGTTAAACGTAAAAAATTCAAATTTGCGAAAATGAAATGAGGAATTTTGGTGATTGAAAGTAACGTACCTAGTCGTGCGCCACGGTCCGGTCAAGACGGAGGTGGCCATGGTGATTGGTTTTCCCGTGGTGGCTGCCGACGATGGTTGCGGTCTGTCGGGGTAGCGTTCGATCTCGTTTATAACGGGGTGAAGCCGCTGAGGTTGTTGATGTTAAGTGCCGATTGTCGGCCATGGGTCGTGTCGGAGTGATAGGAAGGGTGACGCCGATGCGACTGGTTCGCTGACCTCTTATTACCATCGGCTAAGCACGGTGGCGAGAATTGGTTGCTCGAATTTTTTGATCCTCATTCACGGCGGTGATATTGGCGAAGCGGCCGGTCTATTCAAAGGCGTTGCCACCGCACGGAGAGAGGATGAGCGCTTGAGGTTCTGGATGGATTTTTCATGGGCAGCGGTGACATCTGAAGGCTGATCGTTGCTTAAGGAGGAGGTTTCTTGTGCTTGGCAGTCGTCGGATTTCCAAGCGATGAATGCGAGTGCTTTCCGTCCTTCTTGGCATGTTCGAGGGCCTATTCATGGCGGAGCGCACGGCGGACATAGCTGATGCATACCTAGGCTTCTCACCGGTCACCGGAACTGCTACAATTGAAGGCGGTGGTCTTCAAGCTGCTCACGTGGCGGCATTCGATCTCATCTGTGGCCAGTCGAACAAGGTGGGGGTTTGCCATCGCTGTCTTGCAATCATGTCGAGGATCGACCGTTCGTATCGGCTGCGGTGGCATGATGGTGAGCTGCCGCTGATTGGCTGTTGTCAGATGCTTCTGTTGATGGCAGCTGATTGGTCTCTGTGAAGCTTTTATCTAATATTATGTAATTTTCTTTGACCTTCTCATCTAATATGGTGGTTAGATAAAATGATAAATTAAGACTAATATTGAGTGTAAGAGTTGGTTGATTTTTGTAATTAAAGTTAATTACAAATAAGAAATTCAATTCAATTATCTTGAATTTGTGTAACTTCATTGGTCATTAAGTAGTCTTAATTTGCAAGCATGAAAGGTCAAATATTAGCTTATAAATAAAAGCTAAGAATACAACAATCAAACACACTTCCACACATTTTGCATAAGAATAAACAATGCATATTGATCAAAAAATCTTTGGCCTCTTGCATTTTTGGTGATAATCAGTTCACTGGAGAAGAAAGGTAATCCGGTTTACCCGTCTTATCTTGGGAAACAAAAGTCCAAAATAGGGGACATATCCGTTTTAAGAAAAACGTGTTGAACACATGATTCGGGTTTTATATATGCATTTCGATTTTGATTTTTACGTTGTAAAAGGGATTGAAGATTTATATTAGAAGACATCTCTATTCGGTTATTATTATTATTATTATTATTATTATTATTATTATTATTATTTTGTGAAATCTTTTTCCCTACAGTCTTGATTTTGGAAAATAGAGCTCATACTAGTCCTTGGATATTTGATATAAATTGCTACATAAATTGTGATTTTTATGATTATATGTGAAAACTTTGATCCTTGGTGCCTTTTGAAGTTAAAATTCATAGTTTGAGCAGCGATGCCAATTTTGTGAGTTTTAATCAACAATATTATTTGACTTCGCAAGGAGTAATAATTGATATCTGTGGTCATTCTACATATTTAAAAAATATAAAATCAATTAGAGGCTATTTGCGTGGAATAAAGATATTAATTGAAATCATTGTCTTGGAATTTGTACTTCACGCTTGATTTCTCTTAATTTCATCTATAGTTGTTTAATTTTGATAATTACTTTAGTTGTTAATTTCAAGTTAGTTTAAATATCTTTGGCTCTCATTTATTTTATAAATAAAGTTGGTACCATTATGATTGTGTTACTTAATTGAATAATTAGTAGCACTTGTAGAGACGACCTTACTTGTTACTATTCTTCAAAAACTCGTACACCTATGGGTGTTTACAAAAATAAACAAACAAGATGCCACAATATCAAGGTTCGAGCATGAAACTCAGGAACATACCATCAGTGTTAAGGTGAGAAGTGCGATGAGGATTTTTTCATTTTTGGGATTTTAGCTTCGATTAGGAAAAGGCGAAAAAATTATATATTGATAAAATAGTTCGTTGAAAGTTCCATCGACTAATGAAAAGAGAACTCTTATGAATAATATTTTGATTTCATATCCCATAATATAACATAAGGCACCTATATAGATGTGAAGTTACAAACCCCGTGAACGCGTGATGAATGTGAGAAGCATCGGCCCTATGGAAGGTTGGATCATAGACAACGACCCTATGGAAGGTTGGATCATAGATAACGACTTATACGTCTATGAAACATTCTTGTGAGCTCAACGAGTACCCACAACTTTTGTTGAACCAATCGATGAGATCGAGATGGAGAGAGATATTTATGTATTAGCACGTATTCAGGATTCAATGAGGCAACCGAGTTATTGTCAAAGAACCCGATCTTTTCATCATTTTCTATATATTAATGTACATCTAGAAATAGGAAAATAACTACATTCCTTGTATCTAGACTTTTGTCTATTCACCACTGCAACTGAAGAGATTAGTAAGAAGTTGAGTTGTTGGTAAGTAGTAGCCACTAAAATTTTTCTACTACAATAATGTTGTCAGCAATAAAATGGATTGCAACCATTATTCCAGGTAAATGTACCATCAGAATCGGGACAAGATTCCAATTGACAATCAACCTCGTAAATAATGAAAAATAGATCACATGATTTAAGAGATTAATCTATTTGTACAATAACTGACCATTAAGTTAGTTTTAACAATTAACACAACTCATGAAGTCCTTAGAAAAGGCCAACGTCTCATCATGCTAATGAGAACAATATATGAAAATACTCGATATGGGCTGGACAAAGCTAGTGAGTATAATGTATCATAGGCCACGTGTGTTTTAGAACTCAAAATTATGAATTTCAATTATGTTTCTCAATACTCACTTATTCTAAAATTATAAATAAATGGTTATTTAGTATTCAAACCCCGATATTCCCAACCAGACCAAACACCTCATAAAGATTTGCCTTTGAAGCTACAAATGGCTAAAATGGGCTCACTTTGTAAAATGGTTTGTTTGACTCACTCGGTCAACTTGTATAGCGGGCCGTTTGAGTGACCCAACCCTCTTGTAAATGGGCCGTATTTTTGTATGACAAACTCGCGTGTACTTGTTTCAGCACCAAGCCTTCCTCCGAACGAATTCCCGGCGGGCGGCTGCGGCGGTCATCAGTGATGACGGTAAGTTTTTCTTTTCAACTCCATTATTAGATTCTTCGACCGTCTTTTCACCAGGGGTTAGGGTTGAACTTTTTACAGTGGACGAAGCAAGGGATAAACTCTATCGGAGCTTATCTCCACGAATAGAGGCTCTGATGACTGTGATAAGCTTAGTAATCATGTTAATGGCAAACATTTTTTTTTTCATTCCGTTAGAACTCATGATTATTGACTAATAATTTATTTGGCGAGTTCTAGAAGATAAATATTGTTTGTTTGTTTTATATATATTTTCGCGTGGGTGAAGAAGATTGAACTGGAAATTATGTGAAAATGAAGCTCTATTTGCAATTATTTGTTTTGGCCTTTCAGATATGAAGCAGGCTGGCTGGTAATATACCTTATTGTGGCCTTTGAATTTAGTAATTTTGACAAGGCTTGTGGATCTTAATACACCTGATTTTGAGGCGAAAAAAAATTCAGAATCTTCACAAATCATTTTCGATTACTGCAATACGAAAGCAATTGAAATCACATGGAATTGAAATCCGCGTTTGATAACAATTGTCGATTTCCATTTTTTCGCCCCAGAATATGGGTTTAGTTTTCATGGTCTGTTAAGTTGGGGATTTAGGGCAAACAGTTAAAAGAAATGTCTACACATTGCAGCTCTTTGATTTTATTATTGATTTATTTATTTTTTTAATTTTCTGCTTGTTTGTGTTTTCAGGAAAAAATAAAATTAGAAAAAAGGAAAACAGAAATAGTACACGCCAGCAAAGCAAAATTCCAAAACTTAGTGTCGACTTTGTATCCGATGGCAACACCGACAGAAGCTTCTATCTGCCGCAAACATCCCAATGAACCACACTCAGCTCCTCCCGTCACCCCCAACTCCGCCCTACGCTCTCCCTTCTTGAAACAAGTTTTGCATCACTCCCTCTTTTTCTGTCATTGCGATATTTTGGACAAATTTACGAGGCCATTTACTAGTTAGCGGTTTTTGTAGCAGGTTTTATTGCATGATTGGTGGCTGATCAAAGCCGGCTCAGATTCTCATGGAAAACGATTAGGCATTGGAGGCGTTGCTTCGAAAGAGTAAGGTTTTCTCTTCTCTTGCTATTTCTTGGTACATTTAATTATAGCCATTTGTCATTTTGAATGATTTTTCATCTGGTGGATTATTTTGTAATAACTGTGCACAATGGGCCGGGCCTATAAAGCCCAATTTTTTTCGGGCCTGGGGAACTAAGGCACATGCAAAAACCAGGTCGGGCCGGGGATTGCCGGCTCTACACATTATTTGGCTCCCACCAATTTACTAATTAGTTATCCCTTTATTTTGTAAGCAACGGTCTATTGATTTAAGTAATGCAGGAGCCAGAGTATAAGAAGTTTCTCCTCGGCACAGATCGTAAAGAGGCATGATGCAGTTACCCTTGGAACAATCGATGGCGTAACAATTTCGGTCCATGGATATCTCAATAGGGCTCGCACACTCAAAAATGGCTTCTCTCACGAGGTTTATCTTTTGTAGTTTTTTTTATGGTTTTTTTTTTTTTTCAAGTTGACAAATTTTCAGTCTTTCTAATTTGGACAGGTATGCGAACATTTCCAGATTGGGTTTCCGTATTACTGGGAAGAATATGGTGCCGTATCTGTTGACGAAGAGCCAACCCACTTTTCCTCCACCCCAGGAGATCAAGGTACAAATATGTCGAGCGGGGATATATTCGATGACATACTGCAGAAAAATTATGACGATGCTTTAGACTGCAGCTTGGGGTCAAGTGTGGAGAAAATAGAATATAATCCGACCATGAAAAGAGTGGATTCCATTTCTACCCGTGACGAGGCACTTCTGAGTCATAAGAAAATGAAGAGTGGGCAGAAACGGAAGGACGAAGGTAACGTCAGGGGTGTTGGGCGTAGTGGTGGGCCTTTAACGAGAAGTAGAGCCCGATTACTCCAAACTAATGTTAGTGGGGAAATATGTTAGGAGATCTTTTAAATATGTTCTTAAATGAATGTTCATATGTTGGGAGGTTTTTTTGTTGGTCATGTGTTTGTTCCTCAGTATTGTTAGTCTAAAGTACTATCATTTAGATGACCTTCCTTGTGGACGAACATGCAAAAAAATAAAATAATTAAAATTTTAATATAAGAGATCTAAATCCAACTGTGAAAAAATAAAGCGTGAGCCTGATATTATTGTCAGTATCTTCATAAACAGTGTATGGCAAAAATAGCTGTCACAGTTGGTGGTGGCTAAAGATTAGTGGGTTGGGTGGTATGGGGCGGCTTGTGGCCGCACTGGAGAACCTATTTCTGCAAACTTGTTGCCTATGTCCTGCATAAGTTATGAAGTTTTTTTGTTTTTTTTTTTTGTTTTTTTTTTTTTTTTTTGAAGAAGGAAAATGGATTTTGAGTGTAGTTGTGCGTGGGATAAAAATGCAATGATACAAATATATAGAAATGAAAACATGGTAATATTTTAATAATAATTGATAATTTGATAGTTTGCAGCATGAGAAATGATTGTGGGTTAAAAAAGAAGAAGTTAAAATCGGTAAATATTTATGAAATTTCACGAAAATAGTCTATCTTCAAATTTTTATTTTTTTTTAATCTAACTGAAGGAAAATGAATTTTGTTTGATATCCAAGCGCATCCTAGCTTTGCTCTCATTAAACTTTCATATAAAACACTCTTCACCAAGTAATTTATTTTTTTGGGGTTTGTGTTGGTGCAATTAGAGTATTTTGAAAGGGGACAGTGGTAGGATGAAGAGATGCCTTTTTGCATCCACATATCATTGGCCTTGACTTGCTTGTCTAAATCTCTTTGGATAGTACGCTTTTTCTGTTTTCATTTGTGGGGACTTTACAGCTTTCCTAGGCTTCAAGATACATCACTGCCAATACATGCAGTAGTAGTAGTAACATTTTAACATGTCTATGCGTGTGTGTGCCTCGAGGCACAACGCTCAGTCCTTGAATCATACATACACACTTTATCTGGAATCACTGATGGACAATGAAAAAAGAAAGATTCTAATTCATTTTTAGGGAGTTTTCATCCTTTTATTTTATTTTAATTTTTTTATTTTTAAACGAACCTTTTGCGATTGTTGTCTCTTTGTGTTCTTTATTTCTTAGAGAAAAGAAAATTGTGGACGAGTTTAACTTGGGTATAGATAAAATTAGACTTGACATGAAAAAAAAAGAAAAGAAGAAATTAGATGGCCCATATTACATTTCTAGCCTWACGTAATGATTTGTAATTATTTGCGTAAAATTTCAAATAAAGCATGCGGGCCTGATACATTAATATGTAAGATTGCTGCAATGCATGCAGACTTGAAATAAAAGGCTAGACACATCACGATTGTTGTTTGCTTTATACAGAAAATCACGAAACAGAACCAGGAAAAATTAACCCGTGAATTAATAAAATTGGGGCCTTTTAGCTAGAAAACAAAGATCGAGTTTTGCGTTTGATTTCTTGAAACACTGCAAAATTGCAGCAATTGTCTCTTGCCACTATAAAAGAAAATGCACCCGCTTGACCAATTTTTTTATTTAATTTAGGAATTTTTTACCGTTTAAACCAAAGAAGATGAATATTGTAGAAAAATTTTCAGTGGCACATTGGAATCGTTCTGATTATTTGATTAAACTATGTAGATGCCTGTTTCTTCTTGTAATCTACAGCTAAAGAATATCATAAAATACAGCTCACTTATTCATTTCATGGCATTATTGTAAAGTATGTCTGTCAGTTTGATTATAAAAACTGGAACCTCACTTACTATGCAAAACTTTTTAACTATCTTATTAAGTTTGACATTGGGAAGAAACAGATCAACTATTGTATAGAAGACCAATTTGAGAAAAAAATAATAGTAACATAAAAAAAAATGCATAAAAAGATAAAACAGAAGTTTCTTGGTAATATGTGTGACAGGACCAAATTGTCTAGTTTTATCTTGTGATGTTGAAGTCTAATCTGTCACATGAGTCCAAAATTGTCATTTCCTCTTCCCTTGATAATGTATTATCCCATGGTAAAGACAGAATTTGAATTGAGTTTGTACTTATGGAACTTGCATTGTGAGTTTTTTGTTTGACATCAGACTGTTATTTTGTTTTGTTTTGAAATCAGCAGGTTCCTATAATTTATATTGTGATATATAGAAAAGTCTTATGATATTTATTAAAAACATTATTTTTACTTGTAGTGTAATAGTTTTATACTCCGGTGAAAACGGTGAAAAAAGTTTTTGTTCTTAAACTACGATTGTTTTTACAATTTATCATATAAATTATTTTTTTAAATAATTTATTACATTAATTATGTGCGATTTGCAGTTTGACCGTTAAATTATTATTATTTTTTTAATTTTGTGCATTAAAAATACAACAATTTTAATTTAGGGACAAATTACAAATTAGGAATAATTCGTATGACGACGGTTTGTTAAAAAACTAGTGGAGTATTATCTAAGTATTACATGGTGGAAAATACAGACTGTTTATGGGTAGTCTAATTGAATAAATTGATACATTGAGGCTAGTGGTTTTAAGTTCGAATCCACATTCTTGTCTTTGTCTTGCTAGTTTAAACCCGACATTTATTCAATAAATTTGCTGGGCCAGTAGATTTGTTGCTTGTACATTTAATGAATCAGGTTCGTTAGATGGATATTCATATAGTCATTAACAGAAATATGCGCATTGCAATGAGTAAAACAGTGTGTACGTTTGGTAAGTAAAATAAATTAATTTATAATTTATTTAAAAAGTTTATATGCTCTTTATATTTAAATAAGTCTTGTTTAGTTAGACGAGTTTATTTGAAAAGTACGAATTTATCTCAAATACTAATATTACAACGTTTCAAATAATTTCATGTACCTTTTTGTTTTTATTCATCTTTAAATCTTTTTAATTTTTGAAGAAGGCACTATTATGCCATATGTATTTCAAATTTGTTTTTATTTCATCACAATATTAAATATTACTTGAATATTTAGACTTTTTCTAGTATTATGCAGTTATTATTATTTATTTATAATCATTAAATATAATAATAGTAATAATAATAAATAACAACATAATTGGATTTAAAATACTATCACTAATAAATAAAAAATAACATCAATAATTAGATTTATAATACTGATATTCTTCTACAAAATAAATAAAAAATAACATCAATAATTAGATATTCTTCTACAAAATCACCATTAATATATTAACATGTACTATTGTTTAATTTTATAATTTGTTGTCTGCTTATATACACCAGCTAGTTTTTCGGCTATCAACTTTCAATTAACTTATCAGCCATCAGATCTCAATTAATTAGCAATTATCAGCTAGATTCTCGACTATCACTTAGAATATTAAATTTATTTATTTTATTTGTTATCCCACTCGCCTTTTTCGTTTCATATTACAAATAACATGTCATACATGGTTACAAACTTAATGGTTTCTCTCGCAAATTGAAATTTTTTTTGCCCCGTTCATTATGTTGTATTTATATTTTCAAGAGATAATAATTATTACATTTTATAAAAAGTAAATATTACTTTACTAATTTTACCTCTATTTTTATTATTTCATATTTTTAATTATTTTAAATAAAATGATATTATGGTTGCCTATAGGTGGGTATCGACGGACACAACGACTTAATCGAATATAATAGGAAATTAAGTGATTTTCCTAATTAATAATACTATTAAATCACTAAAAAGGGGGAAAGGAGAATAAAATTGGAAGGAATTATTTATTGATAATCTTTATATGATCTTACCAATAATATATGTACTTATCTCATAAAGAGTTTATGATTTATTTTCATTATAACTAAAAAGGGTAAAAAGGTAAATACGAAATCAATTCAATAATATAAATACCGAAAAACTATTAATTATGCATTTGAAGTTTCCTTTTTGTCCTGTTACTTCGGAGCAATTCGCTCCATGTAGCATTATTGTTATTTTATCATATTTTCATGAAGAATGGCGTATTAATTTATAAGTCACTGGTGCATCAAAAATCGTTGGTATATATGTGGTTTAAGATTAAAACTTTGTTTATAATTAATGAATACAAATACTTGATTATTTCTCTCTCAATCAATTAATATCAATTAATAATATGTCTATTTAATTTATTCATTTATTTTCTTTGATTATTTTATTACCATAAATTTATTTATATTTTTTTAAAGTAAATGAGGATAAAACTAAAAAAATATGATAAAAAAAATATTTCATTTAAAATGACTTGATCGATCGTATTAGATAGTATAAGATAGACCATAAACCAGTAGAAATTGAACCTACGAATTCGCCAATATTGAATTTGGGTGCTTTAACCATTCAGCCATGGATGCAAAGAGACTCAGCTAGATTTCGAAAAGAAAGGGAATTTCTTGAAAGTGAAGAACCTTGCAGCGGTAAGAGATCGTCCGTATGCAAGTAATTCAATATATATTATAATACTTACCCCACAAATGCTGATAAACGGGCTCATTAATTTAAATCTCATATTTGTGCTATGCAAAAGTCATATTATTCATAATAATGAAATACATACACTTGTTAATTAAAAAAACATACAAAAGAATGAATACAAGAAACAAAACATATTAGAGTATTTATTTAGTAGAAAACACATGCTTTTGTTATAAAAATGGCCTCGATAACAAAAGAAATTATACTGGGAAATGTAATTTTGTACGTGCGGTTTACGCACACAAAAAACTATTTAACAATTAATTTTAAAACTCAGCATTAATTGCAATTAGAACCCCATGCTCCTCTCTCCCATTTGTAGCTGTAAAAAAAAGCAGCTTTTTAAATAAGGCGGTCTACATGACGACAAAAAGAGAGGCCTAACCTAACCATAACCATCTTTATCATCTTTTCTTTTTCTTTTGTATAGTGAGTGAGTGAGTCTATAGATCTTGGAAAAGGTCAATACCCTATCATCATCACTTATTTTATTCTTCCTGATTCTATTGACAAACGTTAATCTCTTGGATGCTCTAGGACAATGTGGGTATCTATCAATTTCCTTTCAACTCTTTATTTTATTTTATTTATTCAATTTCTCAAACACCCCACAAAGAAAATCTCATTTTATTTGAAGCATCCAATGTTGCCTTTTATGTTTTCACCCTTTTGAGGTGACAATATTTTTCTTCATCCATCTCCTAATTTTCTTACTCTTGGAGTTATACGTTTGGAGAGTCTTAAAATAGGCGCTTGAAAAGAGACAAGCCCAACAGTAATATTTCTTCTTAGAAATCGAGAGCAAATTTGAATTTTTTAAAAAATATCCATTTAATCAATGTTTATGTCTTCTATGAAAACTAGCTAGTGACTCATACCGTTTTTGAAAGGGATGTTGACTTGGAATTCAACTGGTCATATTTCAATTATTATTATGTTTTTTACCATAACAAATCTCAGAATTAATGTTTTTTTTTTAACATAGGAAAATTTATAATCGTGTATATATTATAATTTCCATAAGGGTGACTTGCTACCATTATTTAATTTCTCAAGCCTCGAATATCCCAAACTTTTTATATGCACCTTTTCACTTTCACTTTTTTGTTGACCTCAAAATTCCAAAACTTCTTTTCAGTAGTCTTACTCTAGTTGTATAAATATTCAATATTCATCAAATAAATCTTATAGATTAATGGTATGTAATCTTTTGTCCATTCATTATCCAACCTGGCGAAATCTTTGATCCACAATATATATTTTCATAATTACTTGGCTTCTCCTTTCCAGAAAAGGCAACAATACTTGCTCTAAATAAACCATTTTACTATACTCCTATTTAATTTACTTTGTTATATTAGAATACTAAAAATTAAATAAAAACAAAAGAAGGGTAAGAAGAATAAAATCTTTTTTTTTTTTTTTTTTTTTTTTTTACAATTCTACTGATATTGATTATATTTTTTATTACGTGTGTTTTTGTCTTTAAGCCTATCTTCATGGAAGAGGGATACACATTATTTTTCTTAGTGTGATTACAAATATGGACACATATATTTCAAAATTACACGTACAGATTGAAATTATATTTATCACATAAATACTCCTCGAGTGCATTTCATAAGGCCTAAATAAATATTAGGAAGTATATATAATATAATTTTAAACCTCGAGGGTAATTCTTGCAATTTACCCATTTTTCTTATTTAGTCCATAACTTCCCAGTTACAGGTCAACACACTATAAAAAAAAGTACAAAAAGATCATCTTTAATACCATATATGGAAAATCTAAATTGAGATCCATAATATTAAAAAAAAATTACAAAGAAATTCAAGGGCACAGCACAAAAATATAGGCTTGTAGCAGTATTAATACTTAGTGTATATATATTTGGCCGTAAGTGGACAATAAGGTCAAGGGACATTCACCAACTCCCACTTACAAACACAACTGTTGCAAGGAATGTGCCCTTGTTGCTCATTCCATATTTCTTGTCACTAAAATCCTTTTTTTTATATTATTATTCACAAAAATTTGTTTTCATCACCATTTTTGATTTTACTCTGGTAGCCACCATTTTTCTCCTTCATGCTATTTGTGCCACCTTTTTATATAGAGCATCTACTTTTGTCTACATTTTGACTTTAGTTTTCCTTCTATTCAACAAAAGAAGGGGAAAAAAAAACCCTCCACACAATCTGTATTTTACTCCACTTTTACTTCTTTTAACACTAAAAGTCCTCCATTACCCAAAAGCCATAGTTGCAGCTTACAGATTTTAGAGGGTAAAGATGAGAGCTCTTTTTCTTTAAGAAAAACACACACATTATATGGTCAAAAGAACCGCCTTTCCTTAAACCCATTTTCTCTTGTGCACATGAGTGTCTGTTCAGACTCCAGACCAGCGTTTATACGATGACAAAAATATGCTACAAGACAATTGAGGGTTTTGACTAAAAAACGAGTTTTTTTTAGTGTTTTTTTTTTTTTTTTTTTTTTTTAATTGAGTTTTTTAGGAACCATTTTGGCATTCTTACGTTTTGTATTGTAAAAACTCAATCTTGATACTAATTATCTTCAAAACACAGCTCGCGAGAGTGGTAATGTTTTTTTGTTTTTTTTTCTGGGTTTTTTCAGCTTTTGCTTATATTTCTACAGTTGAGATTTTTTAATAATGAGTTTGTGTTGGTCTAATTTTGCAGATATGGGTTTTGAAGGGTTTAGCAATAGTAAATGGCCTGGCCTGGTTACTCATAAGCGTTCCAAGAGGTAGCTTTTTGCTCCTAAACTTTCTCAGTTTGAGTTTTTAGGAAACAGAGGATTTATGTGTAATAGGAAATCAATCCACTCTTGAGCTATGCTTTTGTCCTGTGCAAGTTGAGCTATATTTGTTTTCAGATTTCTTTTTTTTTTTCCCCTTGCATTTTACAAATCTTGGAAAATTCTGTAAAGAAAATGATGAGTGTGATGTTGTGAAAATCTTGAATCTGGTATCCATAACATATTTTCTTATGGTTTTGTATTATCTTTTTAATTCCCAAATCCAGATTTTTTATTTTTTTATTTTTTTAGTATTATATCGAAATTGAACTAATACTTGGCAGTTGGCAAAGAGAGTTTTTTTTTTTTTTTTTTTTAATTCTATTAGAAATCATGATTATTCATATCTTAATTACTGCGTGCTAGAAGCCGAATATCTCTAAATATTATTGTGCGACCGAGAAATTGATTGATCCGATTGTTTTAAGTTTCAAGCTCTCTTTCTTAACGATTTTATTTCAATAAACAGCTTTCCAGATAGTCGAGTGCCCGAAGAAAATAGCTCGGTTCACTCAACGGATGCAGCTCATCCACATAAGCTGGTAATGAACCCTTATTAATGTCTTTAATTAAATTAGAAGTTGTATAAGTCAAATTCAGATATAGCATTATAACTTTCACTACTATCGTTTCAGACCGTAGATTCCGATAACAATTGTACCAACGGCAAGACAAGAAAACCATCAAATGCTGTTGATGTTCAACATTCACTAAGACAAGAGGTATATTATGTAGAATTATATTGATTTTTTACAAGCTCCTATAAGTTTAGATTTTGACCCTAATTGCCAAAATAATAATATTTATGTCGCAGATATTAACGCTCGAAAAGAGATTACACGACCAAGTTTCCGTTCGCTGCGCTCTAGAAAAGGCGCTCGGTTATAACAACACATCATCCCGAGATACAACAAACGAGGCCACAATTCCGAAGGTTTGCTAAATACTTTTATTTTCATTTTCATTTTTATTTCCAAGTTTGCTAAAAAAGAAGAATCTTGATATCTATTTCCAGCCAGCAACAGAGCTCATAAGAGAAATCTCAGTATTGGAATTAGAAGTCGGGCATTTGGAGCAGTATCTCCTTTCGCTCTACAGAAAAGCATTCGATCAACAAATTCCATCTTTGTCTCCTAAAAAGAACGGAGGATTAAAATCTCCCTTAACGACAACACCAAGGAGAAGGCGTCTCGATTTCTCGGATATTACTACTTCAGCTCCTCCTAAAGCTGAAGCTCAGATATTGTCTGAAGAGAGATTTTTAGAGTCTAGTGTTCAACGCTCGCATTCGTCATTATCCCAACGTACATCTCTGCCAAACAGAGCCGATCCTCCGGATGAGGCCCTCGGCAGGGCTGTGCGCACGTGTCATTCTCAACCGTTATCCATGATGGAGGTATCTTAGCAATTTTATTTTATTTTTTGTTAATACATGGTTCACGGGAATAATGGTAGGATTGTGATTTACATTATGGGTTAATTGCAAAAGTACCCTTGAGGTTTGGCCTAATTATACAAAAACCCCAGCTATCTTTCAAAATTACAAAAACTTAACCCTAAGATTTTATTTTGTATTACATTTATCCTTTCAAGAAGCACAAAACAAATCCAAAAGGCCCCATTCACATTTATAACAATATTGCAGTTAGCCTCTGAATCTTAACACTGAGTCAAACTTCACGGGTGTTTTTTGTAATTCTAGAAGTTAGCTGGGTTGTTTTGTAATTAGGTCAAACCTCAATGGTACTTTTTTTTTTAAATATCCCTACATTTATTTACGTGGAGAAGAATTGTTTTATCTTTACTCATAAAGTTGATTTTGAATGTTTAGTACTAAATATTTTTAGGGGATAATTATTAAAATTACCACGAGGTTTGACCTAATTACATTAAAAAAAACTTATTTGGGGTGTTATTTGTAAAACAGAAATAAATATCAAGGGTCTTATTGTTATTTTAAATGATAGCTGGACCATTTTTGTAATTAGATTAAACCTCCACAGTATTCTTTTTAAAAGTTATTTTTATTTTTTAAAACATGATTTACTAAAGTTTTGGTGCTCTTACAGTATGCTCAGAACTCATCATCACATGTAATCAGTTTGGCCGAGCATCTTGGGACCCGCATTTCGGATCATATTCCGGAAACACCTAACAAGCTTTCGGAGGACATGGTTAAATGCATGTGCAATATCTACTGCAAGCTTGCTGAGCCACCATTGGCTAATCACGGCCTCTCGTCACCAACGTCGTCCTTGTCGTCTATTAGCGCATTTTCTCCAAAAGATCAATGCGACATGTGGAGCCCGGGATTCAGAAACGATTCCTCGTTTGATGTTCGGTTGGATAACCCTTTTCATGTCGAAGGCCTTAAAGATTTTAGCGGGCCTTACAGCTCGATGGTTGAAGTAAATTGTATTTACAGGGAAAGTCAGAAAATGGGCGATATTGAATATTTGCTACAAAACTTTAGGTGATCTCTCTCTCCCTCTCTTGTTTTTTGGAAATGTTTATTTTATTTAATTTTTAATTACTATAAATTTACGATTTGCAGGTCTCTTATATCTCGATTGGAGGAGATAGACCCTAGAAAGATGACGCATGAGGAAAAGTTGGCGTTTTGGATTAACGTGCACAATGCTTTAGTGATGCATGTAAATATATATATTCATCAATAATTTCATGCATCTTTGATGTGATAAATCTATATCAATAGTGAGCTGACAAATTTATATTTTTTTGGGGGGTGTAAACAGGCATTTTTGGCATACGGTGTTCCACATAACAATATGAAGCGAATGTTTCTACTCTTGAAGGTGAAACAAAACAAAACAATTTTTCGACAGTATAGTTTTAACAAAAATATATATTTTTCTAACACTTTCTGTTTACAAAGGCGGCCTATAACGTCGGAGGTCAAATAGTAAGCGCCGATGTCATACAAAGTTTAATCTTGGGATGTCGAATGTCTCGTCCTGGACAGGTACATCCATAGGTGTTAGTTTTTTTTTTGTTGTTCTTTTTAAATTCTTTATTTAATTTTAATGTTGGTGTTTTATAATTAATTGACTAAATAGTCATGCTTATTATATTTGCTGTGTGTATAGTGGCTTAGGTTGCTACTTCCTTCGAAATCAAAATTCAAAGCTGGCGATGAACGTCAAGCGTATGGGATTGAACGAGCCGAGCCCCTGCTTTATTTCGCGCTTTCATCTGGGAGCCATTCCGATCCTGCGGTAATTAATTTTCAACTCAAGATACATCAAAACGATGATTAAACTTAATGAAAAGAATAAATTATAACAAGTATCCCTGAGGAATAGCTTAATTACAGAAAAAAATATATATATATTTTAAGAAATGACAAAAGTACCCTTCCCTTGAGGGTGCACTCTATAAAATATATTTTAAATGCCAAGCGGTGTTTGTCATTTTGAAAGAGAACTATATTTTTTTTATAATTAGACTAAACATCAAGGGTAGGTTTTGTAATTAACGAATAGCGATAATTAAAAAACTATCCCTAAGGTTTGGGTTAAATTCAAAAGGAAAAAAATATCAGTTTTTTGAAATCTACAAAAAAATCCCCTTGATATTTGATTATGTATCACTTTACCCCTTCATAAGAAAAACATTGCCCTTTTATTTCAAACAAAATAAAATCTCTTCTTTTTTTTTCCAAACATTTCTGGATTTTTTGGTAATTAGCCCAAATCTCAGGGTAGTTTTCATAATGAACTAAGAGGTATAATTACGAAAACTACCCCTGAGTTCTGGGATAAATAAGAAACCCCCCAGAATTTCTCGTAAATTACAAAAAACCCTCGATATGTTATTCTGTTTTGCACTTTACCCCTTCATATGAAAAAAAAAAACATTTCAACCACTCCCTTGCATTTGTAAAAGTATTACAATTATACCCTTATCTTAAAAACAGGTAAAACTTCAATTTTCTTTTTTGTAATTTTCAAACATCTCTGGTTGTTTTTGGTAATTAACTCAAACCTTGGGGGTAGTTTTTGTAATTAACCCTAACCTAAAAAAACTAACATCATTGAACTTGGGTGGTCTAAAACATTGTTTCGTTCGCTCACAGGTTCGCATTTTCACACCCAAGAGGATATATCAAGATCTCGAAGCAGCAAAAGAAGATTACATTCGAGCCACTTTTGGTGTTCGGAAGGATAACAAAATCAGTCTGCCGAAGATAATAGACTCGTTCGCCAAGGACTCGGGTCTATGTCAAGCCGGTATACTGGAGACGGTCCAACAGTCTCTACCCGACTCTTTAAGGAAAAGCATTAAGAAATGTCAACTCCAGGCGAAGAGCAAGAAAATCGTCGAATGGGTCCCACATAATTTTGGTTTCAGGTATATTATAATGAAAGAGCTGGTGAAGTAAATAAGGGCTGATTGCAAGTAGCTAACCACATTGGCCTGCCTTGGTTCTTTCTTTTTTTCTTTTTATCTGAAACAATTTTCTTTTGTAGTTTCTCATTTTTGTAAAGAAATAGAATTTGAGCTGGGAATGTGATCTCTCCATTGCTGATTTTGTAATCTGTTTGTGTTGCAGTTCGAGTTTTTGTATATAACTTTCTTTGATGCACATTTTACTCACGTCAGCTATTCATAGCCAGATTTTTTATTTATATATTTATTAATTTCTTCTCACTGATAAAAAAAAAAGGGGTGTTATAATTACTAAGTTCAGGTTGACATTAGATACAAGAAGAGTTTCATTATCGTTTTGCTGAAGAAATTCACTATTTTCCATTCTTTTTCCTTTATTACCAATCTCATCTACTTATTTTTGTAGGAAAAGAAAAGAAATCATTGTTTATTCAAAATATAAATAAATAAATAAATGATCACCATCTATCCACTCACATTAACCTTTTTTCATTATATTTTAATCTCATATCTACATATACTTACCGAACTCTTTTTTTCTTTTTAATTTTATTTTACAAATTACACTAGTATATGATTTTTAAAAGAAAATCAACACAAATCAGCAAAATCACAAAACCCAATAAGCAGCATTATTGTGCAAAACTGGCACAACTGAAACAGATACATAAATGAGACGAAGACAAACGTAATAAAAAACAGAGCATTTATTAGGACGCATTATTCCTAATAAGGTTTTTCTCCGACGACATTTCCCGGCGGGTCATACAAACAGACAGTCAAACTAGAGCGCTCCTTGGAACACGCCGCCTGCGCGCAGCCCACCTCCGCCGACTTCTTCCACACCACCTGCGTGTACGTCCCGCACCGGCGGTCCGCGTCGCACGAGTTCTTCTCGTAGTTATAGTACTTCTTCTCCGCCACCCACGCCTCCACGACGGCGCGTGGCGTCTCCCTGATCCCGCCGGCCCAGAGCTGGTTGCCGCCGTACCTGCTGTTGCTCAGGTTGGCGAAGCTGCAGTTTTGCTTGTCCCTCTGAAGCCTCACCGTCAGGCTGGCGGATTTGGCCAGCGCCGGGCTCCACCGGAGGGGGCCCACGCCGACCTCGGATCTTGCTTCGTTGTGTGCTTCTAAGTATTCTTGGGACTCGCCGGAGGGTGGCGCCGCCGCCGGTATGGTGGGCGGCGGCGGGCGTGTAGGCTGGGCTGAGCATTGGCATGTGAGTAGTAGCAGAGCAGTAAATGCTGATAAGATTTTTATTAACATTTTGTTTTGTCTGTGTATGCAATTGTGCGATTGAGGAGGGTGCAAATTATATATAGTGGGTGCTACGATTAGAGTTGCTAACTTCTGTTAGGTAAAGAAAAAAATAATTGAGATTATATTTAATTAATAGTAATTAGTTTGGGGTGTTTTATTTGAGAGTGTATACTGTGCACCAAATGCACGGTGTATAATTCAATTAGTTGGCGGGTATATTATGAATATTGTTTGATGTTTTATTTTGTGTGGTAATACATATTATTTATGTAATAAATATGAATATTATATCCGATAAATACAAATATTATGTATGATAAATATTATTGAATTGAACTTTATATTCATTGCACCATATTCATCATAGCACAAAATCTATGTATTACATATATATTAATTATAAAATAAATATCTATTCTCACACATCATATTTATCACATGAGAACTGAAAAGTCAGAATTTGGTAAATGGTATAATTTGTCAATTTATTCTACTCTCAAGTCCAAAGTTCTCGAGTTTTGCTTTCACTACTCAATTAAGTGTATAGTATGTCAAGAAAAATCATCAGATAACATTACGAATGCCAAATTATCGTTTCGTCAACGAAAATAACTAAATCGAGTGAGGTCTAATTAAAATTATTTTGAGAATTTAGAAACCATATTTGCTAAACAATAAATATAAGGGGGCAGTCTCGTAATATGAACAAAAGGAAGACTTTCATTTGTCAAAATTACCCTTTAAAATTTTAATTAAAGGCATCTCCTCTTTCTTTCTCTCTCTATTAAATATTTTAATTAAAGTGGTCTCTCTTTACCTCCCTTCGGTATTAAAATCCTCATTACTTAATTCATAATTACTTAATCTAATGTTGCAGGTGATTACTTTAATACTCATAAATAATATTTAATTGAAAACATGTTCTTATATAATATGCAAGTATTAAATTTAATTCGTAGTAATTAAAATTTTGGATGGGGTCTACATAAAATTATTGAGTAATTCGTATCGAATAATTAAAGAAATTGGATGAAATATAAATCTACATGGGGTAAATTGTTTTCCTAAATCCTATAAGTTGTCTCATTCACAAATTTGGTAATCTTTCTTTTTAATTTTTAGAAAACATCCAATAACTTGGAAATTTTGTGAGTTCTTGTAACATGTTATAAAAGGAAACTTAACTAATTGGTGATGTACGATAAAAACTCCATAACTTAATACTCAATTAATTGGTGATATCGTTTAAGTAATAATAGTCGTTAGTTATGATTTAGGGACAACGTGCTAAATTAATAGATCACTAATAATACATTTTTTAAAAAGTTTTTATGTACTAATATACATATTTAAAATTTTATGTAGACCCAATACAATATATATTCTAATCAATATTCATTAATTGATATAAATATTTAATATTTAGAATAGGTTAATTATGTTATTGATTTTTAATTATATATTTAGAAAAATCAAAATATTTCATGTTCTCGTGTACCGGTATATAATCATTAAGAAATAATTTTACATTTTCATGTTTATATTTAGTTTGTTAATAACTTAGTTACATGCAGCAGATTATCTTGCATAACTCGTAATTTACTTACTTAGACTATTTGAAATTAAAAAATATAACTTATTTCGACTTTTAATATAAATATAATTTATTTAGATTATTTTCATAATTAAATTTTTTAATTAAGATAACTAATTAAAATTTGATTTTGTAACCATATATTACTTATTTATTTATTTTTATTATAAAAAAACTTAATACTAGAAAGCAAAGAAACTCATCGTATTATGGTATAACTAAATGAAGGTATTTATATTATAGTATATATTAATCCTTTTAAATATTAAAAACTCATATGTTTCATACATTAGGAAATACTAATTAGTATATATTCGAAGAATATGTATGAAATATTGAAGACGAATTTTGGGGAATATATTTAATAGTTAGTTTATTTCAGAAAAATAATATTATTACAATTATTATGAAATAAGATTGTATGAAATGTTGAAGATGATTTTTATGAAATATAATTAATCAATAATTATTATTTTAAATAATATAATTAATATTGTTAAAATTATTAGTAAATATAACTTGGTAAATTTCACAAATGTTATGTGATTGATCGATATGTTGATTAGGGTATAGTGAAATTAAAAGGAAATTATTAAACTAGCCCAAATTTTAGATTTTAGGCTCTCGGAAGTATCTTTTTTTGGAAACATGGCCATCCCCCGCGCAACCAACTTCCCAACCTTTGTTGCCTACCACAGCCGCGATTAGACAAAGGATGCAAGCGTTATCCAGAATGATTGAGCGTAAAGCGTATATAGGTGGCTTTTTAAGTACGTCGTCAAATCCCAGGGCTCAACCCTGGATAGGCGGTGAAAACTACCAAGTTGGAGTATGTTACAAAATTTCGCTTTAACCAAAGTGTAAATTTGTAGGTCTATGAAATTGAATTAAGTTTCAGTAAAACGATGTTAAGTCTAGTGTTAAAACATCAGAACTAACATCAAACACAATGTAAATAAAAAGCAGCAGAATAAATATAAGCTAAAGAACACGATAATTTAAATTTCGTTCGTAAGTAAACTTGCTTACGAACTGAGTATACAAACTCGAAAACTATATTACTTTAATACTCAATTAATTGGTGATATCTTTTAAATAATAATACTTGTTAGTTCTGATTTAGGGACAACACGCTAAATTAATAGCTCACTAAATTTAAAAACAATACATTTTTTTAACAAACAAACTTGCATTTTATCATGTGAAATTTAGTGTGCGTATTCTAAGTATTCCACACTAGCGTAATACCCGTGTTAACACATGGGTATATATAGAATATGTATACACACATATTATAATATTGAGTGTATTAAGAATACATAAACTAAAAAATAATAATAAATAAAAATATATCATATAATTTAAACAAAGAAGAATTTGTATAAAGTACATTGTTAATTATATTTACATATATATATCGTCTTTGTCATAATAGAGCTTCTTCAATCATTTTCTACTTTTACAATTGACATTGCAACATAAAACTGACCGTTATTAAAAATTTATAACACAAACGGAATTGAGTATTTCTCAGTTGTATACTAAAATATCCTTTTAATACTGTACCAAAAAATGTTGCAAAAAAAAAATAACTTTATTGTGAAAAACAAAAACAAATAGATAAGAATATAGATTTTTTTATAAAACAATATTATTTGAAAGATCTTAATAATAAAATAAAGATAAGGGTATGTTAGATTTTATAAATATATAACCAATTTTATTCAAAATAAAATTATATTTTTTAAATAATAAAAAAATTATACATATTTCAAATAAGTTGAAAAAAATAAAATTGAAAACATAGAGTATCTCCAATTTGTAATATCATATTATAATACAATTCGAGACCCATTTAAATAATCCCAAAATTCTCAAAGCTCATCTTGTAATTTATATCAATAAACCAGATAAATATATGCTTCACCTTCAAATAAAGTAGCTAGCCTGTGAAATAGAGCGTGGACAGAAAATAAATAATTTAATAAATAATAAATGCTTAAGCGTAAGATTATAGTGTACTCTGAATTAGTGTAATACGGTGAATTTCACTATTATTCTGATTATAGCTCTCAGAAAACACAAAACACACTTGTACACGTAAAATATCAAATTGTTCCAATCACATATACCAAGGTGTCCATTTTAATTAATTAAAGAAGACAAAAGCAATAAGAATACTTATATTTAGAATATGTACAAACCCCAATAATAATATATATAAATATAAAGTTCATTAATTGTTTAAATAAATTAATTAATAATATGATAAAACCTCAAGACAAAATAAATCTTAAACTATAAAATAAAAGTAAACTTAATGGATGAAATTAATTTACGTAGATAGGATAACGCTACGTTGCTTCGCGTTTTCCACCAAAGGAGTTCATCGGTCGATCGTATCTTGTTGTTGGTCGAATCCCACGATACGTGTGGACACGCACGTGCTCATTGGTATCCTTCGATCGAATTTGGGGTCAAAACCACCCCACGTGCCTAAGATGATAGGATCGGTTTTTATTTTTTTGCGATTTTTCTATTTTTTTCTATTTTTTTTAATAAATAGAAAAAAACCCGAAAAAAATAGAAAAAATAGTAAAAAATAGAAACAAAACCCAAACAATTACGACCGGAGCGGGGAGTGGTGCGCCTTGACGTCCCGGAAATAAATACTATTTCTTTATTATTTTTTTCGATTTTTTTTTATTTTTTTGGGGTTTTTTAAAATATTAATTAATATTTCGAGGGAATCTAATTTCTCTCGAAATTATTCCGAGGGAACACCTAAACCCTCGGAATTATTCCTAGGGAAATTCGATTCCCTCGAACTTTTAATTAATACTTAAAAAAAAATAAAAGTGTTACGAGGGAATTTAAATTCCCTCGAAAACAGTCCCGTCGGCCTTCCGTCGGTTTGTTCTTCGGAAATTGTGGCGGCATACTTTGGCGCCAGTATTCCCGAAGGAATTTCCGAGGGACTCTTGTTCCTTCGGAAAAAACCGAGGGATTATAAGATCCTTCGGTATTCCCTCGGAAATTTACGAGGGATTTAATTTCCTTCGGTTTTTTTCCTCGGAAAACTACTGTTTTTTTGTAGTGTGTATAAAACCCTATATTGTAATGAAGGGATGAAATGAAAAAAAAAGTGTTATTTTATATCAAGGACAAAAAACCCAAGAAGTAAGCATTTTAATAGAAATCATGAGAAGATGACACATCACCAGAAGGCGACACGTAACATTATGACCAACCACAAACTGACACATCGGGTATGTATCAACAAAATTAATAAATAGGGTGGATAACAATTACATCCTCATAATATAAAATGTTGTCTTCATACATTCTTGCAAACTTAACATGCAAAATTTTATTTTAATATAATTTACCAAAATCACCCTAACTTTCGTTAATTTAGTATAATTGATGCTACAAATATTCATAATCAAAGTATATCAAAATATATCGACTTCATATATTTATATATTCATTTTTTTAAGTTAATATTTTTTTTTTCTTTTGATAATTTTATGTTTTTATATATACTTCATAAATATGGCCGCAAAATCGCGGGTTTCACATAGTAAGGTTAGAGGCGCAATTAGAACGTTTCCTTTTCCCCCAGATCAATGAAGAAGGGAGACGTAAGTGGATTCTTCCGAAGTTTCGGGTTCCGGATTTAACACAGTGGTTTTTACTTGGTGGTTATTACTATTAATCGGCAAAAATGTAATATCCTTGTAAATGTAGGGTATTCATGTCATTTTCCTAAACTTTTAACTTAAAAGGCCAGTTTTTGGCCCAAAACTGATCTAGCCAATCACCAGTTCAAAGCCCGCGGATCACCTGACCCAAACTCATCAAAAAGTCTATAAATATCACCACACTCCCAATATGGATTTTTCTTCTTAATATTCTTCTCAGTTTCGGGCCAATGAGGACTACCGTTCGCCTACAGATCAAACGGGCACGTTTGGGGTGAGTGTTCGGGGACTTATTGTTTTTGGTATTCTTTAGCTTCTTTGCGTTTGTGGTAATGATCTCATATCAACAATTAGGGTTTGGTTATATGGATTTATTATGTATTTTGTGCTGTTAATTTGCTGCTAATTGCCTCTTTTTTTCTGAATCTAGTATGTCCACCTCTAGTTATGTCGTCATTTTTTTTTTTTAATTATATAATTATTCTTTTCAATTTACTTTCTTTCCTCTATATCTGTTTGCTTAGATTATGGATGATACATGAATAATTTACTTTTATGCATATTTTATGCAGGGATTGCTATAAGCCCAAGCAACAGTCGGAACTGCAAGCGGAGGAGGTAGCATAATTTTTGGCACATGTTTTTTTAATCAATAGTAAGCTGTATCTAATTTTATTTAAAATTTTGAATTCCTAGGGAGAAGTGCTGTTACGCAGAAGTCCTAGATTGAAATTGCTGAGGTGAGCAATGCTTTCTTGTTGTTATTCTCTACTAATTACCAACACAATATTTTAAACTCATCTGTCCTTATATAACCTGCAATTGTTTTGTAATATTTTTTTCTTCATGGAGTTATTTTATTATTGGTTCTACTTTAATTAGTTGTTTTAAACTGATTTTTCATTCATGCAGGGAGGACAAGAAGCGTACAACCCGTCAGAAGCGTAAGCCATTTAATTGGAGAGAAGTACATTGGATCAGATGGCAGAATTTGTGTTACGCGACTACAACAAGAAACATGTTTTTATTCTATCCGCATCAATTTACTTTTCTTCTTCTTTGATAATCCATAATGTAAAATAATGTTTTATACATGTTTTGAATTTCTAGGGAACTAAGTTGGAGTATGTGGGACTTTTGCCTGGGAAGGAGATGCACTTCTTCGGCTTCGGTTTCACAAGTGACTTTCTTGAGCTGCCCAGTTATTGGGAGCATTTCAACTTTGAAGCCAGGCGTGTCAATGCCCATCCCAGTGACAAACCACTTGTTTTGTTTGCTGAATTATCGCTTATTTGTGTAAAGTTTCATCTCACTACATTGTCACTTGTGGAACCGACTGATGAATGTAATGGCACTATCTTTGCTCAACTGTATATCTAATTTATTTTTGGTTATTTTATATTCTTGTGCCAAATTTCATTTTATTTATTTATTTTTACATGCAATGTTATTTTTTTATTTGATGAAATAACACACTTTTATCGTACTCATGGGTAAATAAATAGAGTGCAGTAATATGTGTTCTTAGTTAATTACTGCATGTTTGTTCTGAATGTTTTAATCTAATTGGTTGTTGCAGCGTACGGTTGTAGAGGTTGCTTGACTTCCATTAGTCATCCACGTCATGGATTTCGTGCTGGTCTTAATACCTCGTAATTCCTTTCTTCTTCTCTCTCTCTCTCTTTTTTTTTTTTTTTGGGTTATCGATTATGTGGTTATAACTAAATCCTATATTTTATGCAGCGAGGCCATTGAGCCCAAGATATTGTCCGAAGAAGCTGCCTGCCGTAGTGGCAGAATTTGCATTACAGGACTACAATAAGAAACAAGTATTTTTTTTTTTTTCTCTTCACTCTTGTTTATTTTTTGTTTTCGTTTGCCTCATGTCCTTCATAATTATTCTTTTTTTTTTCTTAAAATAATTATCCAGGGAACAAACATCAAGTTTGAAAGGGCCCTGAAATGCAACAGTTTTACATGTACGGGTCTTTCAATGGACTTCGATGAAAAGAATACAGATTGGGTGCATTTGAATTTTGAGGCAAGGGTGGGTCCCAGAG
Organism: Phtheirospermum japonicum; assembly: GCA_014905375.1. Classification (NCBI taxonomy): domain Eukaryota; kingdom Viridiplantae; phylum Streptophyta; class Magnoliopsida; order Lamiales; family Orobanchaceae; genus Phtheirospermum; species Phtheirospermum japonicum. Next base: position 2,547,429 of record BMAC01000025.1, on the reverse strand, counting down.
AAATAGTACGTTTGTTTGCTGAACTCTATTTAGGGGATGATGGAAAGTACGTGCTTGCGACATTGTCACCCGCGGAGCCTTCAGATTCATTTGATGGTGGAAAATGGAAAAAAAAATACGTAGGAGGTAAAATTTTATATTCTATTTTCTTTTATTGTTTATTGTGTTATTATTGTTCTTAATCCCACTTTTATTTTATTGGTTTGGTGCCAGTGAATGAATGTGTCGTCTGCCCAGCTGAAATTCGTCACCCATGGCGTGCTTATCGTTATGCTTTCAATCACCCGCCAATTGGTGACAGTGAATGTATGTGTCGTCTGCCCAGCTGATATTCGTCACCCATGGCGTGCTTATCGTTATGCTTTCAATAGACCGCCAATACCTATGGAAAGGCGGATATGAATGTTGTAATATTTTGCATTGTTAATGCATACACAAACCGTTGCCCGCTCTATTTTATGTCTAGGTGCTTTAAACAAACTTGGAAACATTCCTTGGATGTCTGTTTCATGGTCATTCCAAAGGGTGGTTAGTAAATTATCTAATATTGTCATCCATTATATTTTGGTTTCTAATTTCCCTCCGTTACTAATAACTTCTTGAGATGTCGTATGATGTGTAGGATATTATTTGCTCAGTGTTGTTTGGTGTCCACATTTAGAAATTTGGAATTATGCTCAAATTGTTCTCGATTGTCAAGTATAATCATTAATTAATATGTACAGTGCACAATTAATTAATGTGGGTTCTTAGTAAAGTAAGAATCAGAAATTAGTTAAATAACAGTTTGCATTATTAGTTGACGGCCAATTTTTTCTATTTTGACAAATACTTGCAAGGGCTTGCAGAAAAATCAACAGGTTTATTACTGATCCCCCTTCATCTCCAAAAAGGAATAACCAAAACCCAAGTTTCCTCGCCCTCTCTTCCTCTCCATCTTACATCGCACCCAAAGCTCTCCAACTCCTTGAAGGTTAGTCGGAGTCCTCATGTTCCTTCTCCCCTGTGTTTGATTGATTGAATTTGTGTGGGATTTTTGCGCTACAAGGCTAGATCCGCCGTCTCTCCCCCTAGTCGGAGTCCTCATGTTCCTACTGACCTTTTGGCTTCAAGGCTAGACTTTGCCGTCATTTTGTTTTTCGTCCCGTTCTTTTTCTCGGATCTTTTTCTTGTGCTAGGGGACCCGTACGGCAGCAGTGGGGAGGCTTGCTTGGTTGTGTGACCATTGGCTGCTCTTGCTTTTTGTGGAGTGGTTGCCCTCGTGTTTCAACGAGGGAAGCTTGGATCCGGGAGCCAGCAAATGGTGGAAGTGTTTTAAGTGTTGTAAATTGGATTAATTCTAATTAAATGGTACAACGATAATTCATGTTAATGAATTGTATAGGATTATTCTACGTGTCGTGTAGATAATCGTAGCATTTTGAATTTCTCAAATCCATTTATTGGTGAGTGAGAAATGATGCTTGAAGTTGAACGGTATGCTTTAATGCTTTATCGGTTATCCCACATTGAATGTTAGTCAATGTGGAAGAGAGTTTAAAAATGATTACATTTCTTTAATGTACAT